>JAPMOQ010038378.1:434448-496522 GCA_026543055.1 Argiope trifasciata
ATATATATATATATATATATATATATATATATAATACTTCGGATTTTTCAAATCACTGAAAGTTCATATCATCTGTAATGAGTCATAAATCATTCTTGTCGATGCACGTATTACTTAACCACATTTTTAGATATGGAGTTTCTTAGTTGAAATTTATTTTCCTATATTTTATTTACTACTCACAGAGATTCAAACAAATTACACGAAATTTACCGAATACTTAACAATAAATCAGTGAAGCATTGGTGAATCGTTGAGCTACACACAACGCTTGCACTCCGCCGTTGCTTCGCTATCCTCTAGTTACTTGTCTACGATTCCGCTTCTGGTTCATGGCAGCTTGAGACTACCTGCCTTTTATAGCTCCCAGGAGGCGGAGTGAGTAGGTTCTGGGCGTATATCTGTTCTTATTGAATGGATTGTTAAAATTCTCGAAGTTTTACTCAACAGGGCTGATCGTCAAACGGCCTTTCTTACGATGACACTATTCGAGTAGTGCAAAATTACAGGTTTGTAGCATTGTGTGTGTGTGTGTGTGTGTGTGTGTGTGTGTGTGTGTGTGTGTGTATAAACAAAAATTCTGAAGCAGAGTCGTGGCCGAAGACAGAAATTCACTTTGAAATTTTAAAACATAGATTTAATCTGACCGGAGGGGCATGATTAATAGACAGGAGGTGCGGAAAAGGCACGTCCGTTCATAGCGCTAGATAACAGCAGATTAGCATAAAAAAGAGCGAAAGAGGAAAAATAATTTTCACAGTACATATACACAATGAAATTTTGATAGGGATTTCTTTACACATGACTACCCGGGCAAAGGAATCATAGAGATCTTTTAGAAGAATTTGTGTATATCAGCAATATTTTATCCAAGGGACTCCGTAAAGACTACGACACATCAGCTGCACGCCATTTCAAAAAGTTGGGAGAATCAACTGCCGCACACTTCAAATGCTCCGGGGAGAAGCCATTGGTATGAGTGTGCGGCAGATGAGGAATGCAATGTTGAAGGAAATTACAGTTATAATTAGATACTAATTTTTATTTTTATTTTTGTAAACCCGTATATATAGAAATGTGTATTTGTTTTCGAATTTGGTAAGGTATTGTTTGATTGTGATGAAAATGCTTTAAAGCAGAACAATTCTGAGTTCCATGTTTAAGTCAACTGATAATAATATAACAACCAACAAATAATTACAAAACTTTTTTTGAGGCAAAGTTCAGTATTAAATTGCAAATAATATCATGTTTTTACTTAAAACTCTTTCACTTGATTTTTTTACCTAATTCTGAGGAACCAGTTGTAGTTATGTTTTGTACCAAATTATAAAATATAGAAAGGTGAACTAAAGTCCTCGTTTTGCATATATTTTTGTCTCATTTTCTAATATAGTGAAACCCTCTGGAATCAGAGAGGTGCAATACAAAGAGCAAAATTTCCACGGTTTTATTACCTTTTATGCTATTAAATTTCATTGACATGGTAACATATTTAAGTATTTGGTTTTGTTTGTTTGTTATTTGTTTTGTTGAAAAGTGTCTAAATAGGCCATGCTTAAGCGTCATTTCTTCACATCTCTATCTGAGGCAAATGAATACTATTACATCGTACTATTACACATTATAAATGAACCATTACATTTATTAACATACTAATCTATTCGTGTTTTGCTTGTAAAATTTTACTAGAAATTTATGTTAGCTAATGGTAATGTGGTAAAATTAATAAGTGAAATAGATAGTATTTATTGTATCAATGGCATTTCTAGCAGTTATTTTCCTTTGGACATTTTTCTAGCAAATTGAACAGACGTAGAACTTAAATAATTATCTATTAATACTTGTAAGCCTTTTTTTCTTGAACCAGCTGGTCTAATTGTTTATTTTCTTTGATCATTGCACGTAACTGAAACGAGTGATCCATAGATTATCGTTACAGATGGTGTTTCTCAAATTTAAGTATTTCTGATAATCGCAGTTGCAAGACTGAACTGGCTGATTAATGAAAATAAACATGAGAATCATCCACATGCTGACGAAATTCTATAAATTTGAGCTTTATTTCGGAGTCATCAAACTTATGAAATTGGAAGTATACTGCGTAAGTACCATTGGATATTGTTTATTATCATAGCATTTACGCAGTAACGCACTGCGTATTACTTAGGCTTATTGTATGAATATTTTACTTTAAGACTATCTATTGAAAAATTATTTTAATCACGTTTTATTAAACAGAAAATGTATTTTTTAAATATAGTTTCAATAAAATAAAATTTCCAATCATTTACGGAGAAAAAAATATTATTTAGATAATAAAGCGATTTTATTTCTTAAAATATGAAAGCATTTTGAGAAAGATTTATCTCCATGGAATAACACAAGTTATTAACATGTGGAATTTTCATTTCTTTTATGAAAGAAAACTTATTTTGTGTATAGATTGAATTTAATGAAAGTATTTAAGTTTAAACTGTGATAATAATAAAAATATTTTAATTTTTTGTATTTCAACTGAAACGCTTTTTTAAAAGTTATTCCTTTATAATAATTTCAAATTTTTGCTGGTTTGAATAGCTTTAAAGTTTTAGCTCGTTTTTAGAAAGACTACCATTTTATAGTCATAATTTCATTATCTTAAGTACTTAAATTTATAAAATGTTAACATTTCCTACTTTAACCCTATACATACCTTCATTTTACACATACCTATTTCTACTGCCGGAGACTCAAACGAACAATTTTGGAATAAAAGTTATATTCTTTTCCAGTTGATTATAAATGATACAGAATTCACCACCAGAAATAAAACCCAGAATAATTGTCATGTAATAATTATGAAAAATTGAAAGATTATTTTTTCATTGCAGTAATTTGTATACATATCGTTACATATTTTTATATGGTTCATAACATGATAGTCAAGTATCAAGAAAAATGCATTTATTCCTTTTTCCTTCATAACATCGCGTTTCATATATCTATTGCACTCGATATTTATCTGAAGAAAGTATGAAGTTGGGATCTTCCAGGTTTAGGGCTTTCTTGAATATTTTGCAAACGGCTCCAATAATTGAAGTTTCAATATTCTGGTCGTTTCTTTCACATTTGTCTTCAGAGCTAGCTCGTTCTTTTTCGTCGCCTGCACTTATTCAGTATGTTCGCTTCCGCATTATCCGTGTAGAACAACTCAGATCCAGAATCCAATAGAATGTCTTTACCATTCTCTCTCCCCTCGGTTTTTTTTTTGTTCATCTATGTGAGAACCCGTAAGTTTACGTTATTTATTTCTTCTTTCCTTCTACATTGGCATTTTAGAGATAAATTTTTGAATAATCTAGCAGTTAAAAATTCCAAAAATTGCTGATAACTATTTTTATTTATTTATTATTCAAAGTTTGTAACTTATTATTATTACAAACATAACTGATCAGGTCGTAAATTTTAGTAATACTGCGTATTAGAATCAACAATTGAATTTAAATAATTGATATTTTGTCTCGTGTCTTACCATTAGCAGCTTCTCTGTACCAGCAATAAAACAAACTGGTAAAAAAGCACATGGCATGCTCCTAAAACACAATCGGATAACTTTTTTTTGGAAAGCGCAAAAATAGAAGTAAATTTGAAATTTAAATGCGATTGTTATAAAATTTCATATATTTTTTAAAGGTCATAAGTCCGATCATGGATAACGGTAGAATACATACCAGGAAAAATAAAAGAAGTAGAGAAAAGAATATCGAAAAAATTAAGAAGCTATACATTATAGAAAAAATTATGTAGTTAGTTCAAGAAAAATGAAAATCTGGAATTTAACAATTTTGATTAAATCCTGAAAAGCGTTCATTTGACCAGTCTGTAAGGTTTAATTTTAAACACATGATTGATTATGAAAGGTATATAAAATAATAAATACTTAACCAGATAATTTTATGATTGTATATCATACCACGTCATTTTGGACATTCGAAATTACGGTTATTAAAAAGTGTGACCGAAAGGGCGCCAAAATTCTAATTCTGTCAGGGTAGACTATTAAAATCAATAAATCATGCCAATTTAGTTAAAAATACATTTAATGACATTAAAGGACATGATTTAAACGGGGAAAAAACCATTTAGGGCAATAACATTTAACATATATGCATTAAAATAATACTCGGGGGCTGCATCATGCTTTACGTTCACTTCCAAGACATGGACTGACTGTTCATGGAAATAGCCGATAGAGGGCCGGGTAAAACAGTTACGGTTACAAAAGTCAATTTTGTTTGAAGTTGATTCATCCTTAACAACAAATAAATTCATCCCGTGCGCTTTATAATAAATTTAATTTAAGGCTTAAAACAATGCATTAAGAATTTAAATGTAGATGCCTAAATAAGTTTCAAATAAATTATCTTTTAAGAAATGAGACCTTTTATGTATCTAAATATAAGAATTTATTCCCTTTTTTTCAGCAAGTATAACTATACAAAATATAAAGCATCCTGACGTAAGGAATAAAGTGATGTCTTAAAAAACTGATTAAATAGATTTCGTTATTCAAAAAATCATAATATATTTTCTTATTTAGTATAAAATGTATACTTTTTAATTCAGTTTAAAAATAATTTTATTTGAATGAAATGAAAAACATTAAGCTATAAAAATACTAAAACTCCATGAATGAAATTAATGGTTTTTATTGAAATTTTTAGTGTCCGTTATTATAATCGATTCAAGTCTATAATGTGTCAACAAATGTTCTCAGAATCTAGGATTTTATGAGCTTAGCACCTGAGAGATCTCCAGTTTTCCAAAATCACGTCTAATTTTTCATATACGAAAAAAAAAAGTACACTCTTGGTAGTCATTTGTGGTTTGAGGGAGGGGTTTGTTTAGTTTGTTGTTGTATGTTTGATTTACATTTATGCACTTCGAGGATTTTAAATATATTTTTTGTGAGTGTAAACTTTTTATCGCTACAGTATAATTTAGTACAAATAAGAATAGACGAATCTAGCATAAGACATTTGTGATGTTTCGTACAAGAAATTCGATTTTTCTTCAAAAGCGTATTTGCTTATTTGTTAAGTAAAAAACGTTTTAATAATAATAAAAATAAAATTGGTATTTTAATGGGTATGTTAAATTCCTTATGGTTATAGAATTTCCTAATCTTTTAAAACATTTATTTTTAAATTTTCTTGTATATTGCATAAAAATTCCACTAAATATAAAAATAATTTTTAAATTTATAACACGAAATTTAAATGTCGAAATAACATGCTGATAAATATATTTTATACCTCATCACTGCTATCGTTTCCAAGAAAAGGAAGAGAAAAGTGCTTTATAAATCAATATTCCCTTAATTTTTATTAAAATATCACTGTCGTTTTCATATTTAATAAATAATCCTCTTTGTGAATGTATTTTAACGGCCTTCAATTCTACAATTCTAATCAATGAATACTTTCTAGCTGCTTTTATTTTAATCAAACGTATGGAAAATTTGCATATTAAACAATTTCTTCTTCTCCACCACTTTGTTACTAATCCTTGCATTCATAGGGCCATACTCTTCAACAGATTCATTGTCTTTTCGACGTCTGACTGTAAGATCTTCCCCTAATAAGTGTTACCTGCCACTCTGTGTTTTATGGTAATTTTTCATATCCTGAATGCCTTTGAATTCATCATTCGAATTTGACAACACCCTTTTGCAAACATCTTTATACATGTAGCTGCAATGTTGATTGATATGCATTTTAATTTTTCTTGAAAACCTTCACAATTTTCGTACTAAATACTTATATCAAATTAAAGAGCATAAAATTTCTTACATTAACCTGTTTTTATTTTTCTCCAAATTTTAATATTTTTTCAAATAAGGGTTGTAAACTACTTTTTTGTTTTTAGTAACTTACGACTTCTTGGATCACCAAATCGGTATGTTGCCCACATGAAAAATAACCTTTAAGAATGTGCTTTCATTTAAAAGAAAATTCATAATTCAAACATCATTTGTTATTTTTTTATTAATTTTTTACATTTTCCAACAATTTTTTGGCTCGTTATATTTTTACAAATTTCATCTAGTAAACGTCGCTTAGGACCCTATGTTGTATAGTGATTCTTAATCCTCTTGATGCCTACTATCATCTCTCTGAATCTATCGATCGAATTCGGTAACACCGTGAACATGTAACTTATATCAGCCTTGCACTTTTTTTTTGTACTTCCCAATTTTCTGTTTTCTATCTATACTTTATACACATAATATTTATTTTTACAGTAATATCAAAAGAGGAAAAAGCAGCAGTAAATGGGGTAGAGAAACTGACCCCACTGCTTGTGAAACTCAGAATTTATACTTTTACAGAACAATCTAGAATTATAAAGAAGGATATTAAAATTCTAGAACAATCACAAAAGATTAACAAGAGATTCAAATGAAAGTTCAACCTTTAAATTAAGGCAATTTGTCTGGAATTCGAATCCCTAATCATGTGCTATACAAGCATGCACTTTACCTCTGAGCCCTATTGGCTATTAACAGATCTTCATTTTGCAACATTACTCTCCTTTTTCAGTGGTAAACTTTTTACTCCCATTTTAAAAGAACAACGGCTGGAAAGAAAAAAAAGGGGGAAAATCAAACTTAGCTAAGATGTTTCATTCTTGCATGAGTCATGGGTGCTGCGTATAATCTTTCTTTCTCACCAATAGCCTTTTCTTCACTCGGTTTCTTTCATCCTCATTTAGAATTTACTCGTCTGGATCATAATAGGGCTTCATTCACAAAACATGCGTTATAACTTTTTGCTTTATTCTTCGAGAGGAAGGATTAAAGTCTTGAATTCGATATGTCACATCTGATGACCGGCGTAGCACTTAATATGGACCAAAAAATTATACAAAAGTTTTTCGGATAGGGGATTGATTCCACACGAGATCTCCAGAAGCATAAAATGCCATTCGATGTGTAGAGTCATAATGTCGGCGATCTTTGTCTTTAGATTACGTCTGTCGTTTAACCAATTGTCTTGTTTCTTCGACTCTAGAAATCAGCCTTGAAATATAACTATCATCCACGTCATCAGGACAGAATGATAACACTGTGTCCAGCGATATCTCCACTTCTCACACATGCATTAAATAGAAAGGTGTGAAACTAGACAGTATTATAAGCTAATGCTGCAAGTGCTAAGATTTAAGCACAATTTTCTGTTCGACATCAAAATGTGAATAACATATTAACTAAAGTTTTATTAAAGCGTTCCATCAATTGATTTGTTTGTGGGTGATATGCTGTCATCATGCGATAGTTAATGTTACACCGTTCGACGAGGGATGAAACGAATTTCGACTAGAAAACTATCCCACGATCAAAGATAATTTTTCGGTGAGCTCCACGTCTCAATATTCAGCTTCTCAAGGAAGCACTTAGGCACTTCAAAGGCTTCAGATTTTGGCTACGACATAACGCGTCAGGAAATCAGTACAAACGACGGTGCATTTTTTTACACTGGTGGGTTTCGAAAATAGTCTAAGAAGATCAATACCGATGCTATAAAAGGCTGCCATAGCTGATGAGATGGAAACAGTGTCTTGGAAATCGTTTAGGATTAGAATTTCTTCGTTGATACTCACGGCAATCTGTGAGACAGACATATCAAACGACGTCACGTTACATTCTTGGCCAGTAATTTTTTTTTTCAGATTCTGTCATACTTTTTTGTGGAATCAAGATATCCGGCTGTAGAAACGTCATGGAAATGTCTCATAATGCCTGTCCGCAAGTGTTAGGGAATGACCGGTAACCATTCTTTTCCTGGCGGATCAAAATTCTTTTTTAAAAATTCCATCAAATTCTTTCTTGACAGTAGATAGTGTAATATCTGGATACTGACCGATCAAACAAGAAAGTAGAATTTCAAACAATTCGTTTATTCACAGCCATATATTTATATAAGAACAATTTGTTCTATTCTAGATTAAAATATTTGATATATATTCCATTTGGAAGTTAATGATATTTACACAATTGTCAAAGGATGAAGATTTATCTGGAAAAAAGATCTCCATCAATTCGGAGAAATAACACCACAAAAAACTAAAAGGTTGTTAGTTAACACGGTTACTCCAAGGTAGAGCGTAATTTACCTGCCCGCAATCCAAAAAGTCTCTCCTATCCTTAAAAAAACCCCAATTGAACTTCCGCCTCTCATTTCACATTGGTCTATTTGAGCTCTCTATCTCCCAATAGATGTTCAGCGAAATGCCACCCTCAATGGCACTAGACGATCTTGGGAATGTTCGTTAATGATGCACCCTCGTAACTGACCATTATGGAACACGTGTTAATCATAATCTCTTCACAATTGGAAAAATTTAGCATCCAGGTGATTTGACACCCCTTGCACTTGAGGATGCAATAAGTTTCTCTTAACAATGAACCCCACGCTTGGTTCTCCAGCTGGACGTCACAAATGGCCAGATGTGACGACTACATTGGTGAAAAAGATTCTCCATCTGACAATCTGGAGGTAATTAACCATTGAGTGTTTTAACAGGTGGTGACACAGCTGGCTGGAAATGCTTCTTATTATGAATGGGACAGGGGAATATAAAAAGGGGTAGCTTGAGGAAGAATTATTTTTGCAAAATCTAAATTTTTTTCTGTTCCACTGCAAAGTTCATATTAGTAGCGCATCAATAAATTCCTATGACAAAGAATTTTCTTGTTTCATTAGATTTCCTGAGAGTGTGCCAAGAATCCTCATGTTTTCTGCCGGTTTTTTACGTTATAGATAGGCCATGTTCTTGAAAATGAAGTGCCCACCTGAAGGCTAGTCCGAAAGGATCCTTGAGACTCATGAGCCAGCAGAATGCATGTTTAGCAATAGTGAAGTGTCCCCCAAAAAGATATGACCGAAATTTGTTGAAAGCGCACACCATGGCAAGACATTCTCTTTCACTGATAGAGTAATTTTTTTCTGCTTTAGTCAAGGTTCTGGGAGCGTACAGAATTACTTTCTTCCTCTTGTACTATTTCTTCCAATTACTATGGATGTACATCCGAAATTTCCTTTGTTGGTCTGATCATCCCCTGGACTTCTTCCTGCACAATCATGAGAGAAATATTAGGCTCTATTCTTTTCCATAGCAATTATTAGTATCAATTTGGGAAGTCTTTCGAATTTTCTTCTTCCAACCCTCTTTTGCTTCATGCCCTAGATGTAGCTGCACCATTTAATGAAATCGGCTGTCCTGGCTCTCTCTTTCTAATAGTGCATAACAGATATCTTTTTCATTCTCTGTCATCAGGGGGTTTACCTCTTGGAATAGTCCTAAGTTATTTTGGATATAGGACTATATACTCTCACGCACGCGTTGAGCTTGATGTTTTAATTGCTCTGTGGCTTTCTCATATTTCTATTGATAACCAAAAAGTTGTGCCAGTCCAGTTTTAAATGCCTCCCAAGAATTCAAGGCCGTCGAGGAATAAATATACATTTGCTAAACACTTCATGTCTTCCCATTTGTTAAATATAGTCAGTTTGTGAAGAACATTTGCAAATGAACAGCAAGAGATTGAAGTGAAAGTTCATCCTTTAAATTCAAGTGACTTGACTGGGATTAGACTCCCTGATCTCTGGCTTTGCAATCGTGTACTTACTTCTGAGTCCCACTGATTATTTTTCTATCTTCCTTTTCAGAAAATATTTTAAAAAATTATAAATATCAATAGTCCACTTAATCTTTAAAATTAAAATTCTAGTTAAAATTTTAAAAAAATTGCCCTCAAATACATATTTCTACACACAAAACTATGTAATTGCCAAATTTGATGGGTATATATCAAATGATCTGGTTTATGCAGAGTCAGCACATACACAAACAGACAGAAGCTTTTTCCTTATGTTTAAGCATCAAAATTTAGTTAAAATATCAAAACATTTTATTGCCAATTAGTTTTGCCAACAGCTAATATATTTTTAGCAAACCTAGACTAATCCCTTTCTAACCCCTTTTTTCAATGAGCTATGAATGATTTATTGGACTTTTATGACCCACACAAAAATGTCTAAAACAAATGAGTCTCAAAAACTTGAGACGAAGTTCGGACTTTTATTCTTATTCGTTCGTACGAAACAAATAGGGATTCGGACTCATTTGATTTCAATATAATAACCTTTTATTCTTTTTCTCCTAGGTAACAAAGAAAAATCATCATGAAACGATTACTGTTTGTATTTTGCTTGACTTTGACGAGTTGCCTGAGTCAGAATAGTTGTCCATCGAAAGAGGACATTAATCCTTGCTCCTGCTCCATAGGAGTGGACCAAAAACCATGGATTTCTTGTGACGGACTCACCTCGGGAACAGCCCTTAAGAATGTTGTAAAAGGAATGAAGAGTTACAAATTTTCTAATTTTAATGTTGAAAAGTCTAACATTGGTGTTTTGGAAGCAGATACATTTTTGGGTTTGCAAATCCGCTCTTTAAATATAATATTCAGCAATATTACAAGTATTAGCGAGATGTCTCATCGTCCTCCTTTCCTTGGATTGGAAAATTCGCTTGAGAGTCTTGAAATACGAGATGCTTTTATCAGTGAAGACAATCCTATGTTCAGGCTTTCTTTATCTCATCTAAAAAAATTAACTTTTCTCCAGCTCGAAGGAAATGTTATCCCTATTTTGGGCAATGACTGGTTTGAGAGTGGGCCTTACGGACTCAAAGAAGTTCATTTGCTGGATACTTACACAAAAAAAGTTGGAAGTCATGCTTTCTCAGCCTTAAATCAACTAAGGAAAGTTTCACTTACAGGAGGGTCTGTTTCAGATATATCCAGAGATATGTTTACTGATCCGGCAACTTACTTGGAAGCTATAGATTTCAGGTGAATATAATTTTTAGTCTTTTGATGAAATTGAAGTAATAATATATAATAAACTGAAAATTTCTTCTTATTTAATAATTCGACTTAGTTCGGCATCCACACATGAAATCATTTATTTGTAAACAATCCTTTAGTGATATTCTAATTTTAACTGTAAATAGTTGATAATCAAGTTGTCATTGAATACTCTTTATATTCCTCGCGTATCACCATTCCGTTTTGTTTGCCTTGTCAATTACAAAAATTTGGAAAGATATTTTACTAAGATTTAACAAATATATAGATTTATGCCTATACTATTCAATTTTTTATTTATAAAATGCAGTCGTGTCAATTTATATAAATCTGTAGAAGAAATACACTAAAATAGTACGAAAAATGAGTTTTGAACATAAATTGTTACTAAAATAAATAAATCAAAACGATATATATTTTTTATTTTCTTATTAAAAATAATAATCCTTTGATGAAGAACATAATAGGAAAGTTAACCCGTAATGTACAAACTACTTAATTTAATACTCCCTCTGTCCCAAATTAGTTGCTACATTTGAATACTTTTGTACTGATTATTGATTCTGATGATTTTATGATTTTGTTTGAACATTTTTCAGAGATTTCAGGGTGCTGGGCTATCAATCAACAACATTTACTTACCAAGCATTCGCTTAATGGTGGATGAAATACGCTTCAAAACTTTTCCATCCTTTAGAATCCTGTGTAATGTTGATTTGGGAATACTAACAGCACACGATAAACTCCGCAATGATTGTCTTCGTTTTAATGGAACATCTTTGATTTTGCCCAATTGCGGAGAAAAATCTTTTCTTTTTCCTTCCGCATTTACCATTTTTTGTGAACTTACATTGTACATTTCATCTCCATTTATTTTTGATGTCTTTGCCTGCTTCCACAAACGGGATATTGTACTACGATGAACATTAAATTTAATCGCTGCAGCATTTATAGCACCATGGCTTAGTTTGTCATTTTTCAAATGTTGCAGTAAAAATTGAAATACAGCGTTACGCTTCTTATCATTCATTTCCTGCTTTAGGGTATTTTCTAAATTACTATTCATAATTTACACTTATCGTCGCATTACTTCTCATTCATATAATTTTACATTCGAGTTAACATTTATTCTAACACCTAGTATACCGTCTTATATTCATTATAATATTATAATTTTACTGGTAGCTATTTACTAAACTGCATCAGAAGTTATTTATAACTCCACCTACTTGAAATGTAGCAACTAATCTGGGACAAAATTTTCCACTTAAATGTAGCAACTAATTTGGGACGGAGGGAGTATAAATTTAAAACTTATATGATCCAAATATAGTGTACTCTTATCTTTAAATCATAATGGTTATTATGAGTATACTATCTCTTTGTAGACAATAAGCTTTTGCACTTTTGTCTACATTTAAAAACAATGATGTAAGTCTATTAAAGTAGAACAAAAATACTCTTTTATTATTATTTTTTTTTAATTTTAATTTAGTAATAATGCAGAAAAGCTGCTTTTTATGTTCAATTTTTTAAAATATATGGTTGCAGTATTACGTTACTCTGAAGTGCTGCAAGCTTGAAATTTATAAAAAAATTGAAAAAAAAATGGAGACTTTTAAAATGGGCTTTTAAAAATTTTTTTAAATTTTAGTCTGGTAATTGTGAGGAAAAGTTGAATTTTGAGTTGAAAACCAATGTTTTAAAAAATTTGGTTGCAATATTACATTATCTTATAGGGCCTCAAAAAGCTAGAAATTTTCAAAAGAATTTTCAAAAATTGAAATTTTTAATGCAGCCTTTACTATTTTTTCTTTGATTTTTTTATTTGTCTTAGTGGAGAAAAGTTAGTTTTGAGTGTTCAAAATGAATTCTAAAAAAACGGGTTGCTATATAACAATATCTCAAGGTGCCACAAAAAGCTTAAAGTTTGTAAAAAAAAAATTGAAAAATTATAAACTTTGATAAAATATTTTCATGATTTTTTATTTCATATCTTGTTACAAAACATAATTTTAAATACATATATAAGCACTGCAATTGAAAAAAATATTAATTACAAAGTATAATGATAATAAAAATATTTATGCCAAATTTTGCTGTTCTTATTTCTGTATTCTTATTGATTACAAATGCTACAGCTGCAAAATGCTTGTTTTTTACTTCATTACCGCATTAAACTGTTTTTTAATTATATTTTGGCATATTCACCAGTGAGTCAATTTTTGCTCTTATATATCCTTCTCTTGTGATTGAACCACCCTATACTTCAGCTTCAGATGCATTCTGTATAAAGTATTTGAGAGAGTCACTGGAAACATGTTTTAGCATGGCAGGAGTTCTCAGTTATGTCCTTTTTAAGCCATAAGATCATATCGATGTAATGCTTTGCATCAAAATTTGCCCTTGGAACTTTAAATTCCTAACTCTGTCGTTACTTTCTGTTTTTGGTATTAAAACACGTCGTAAGCCAAGTTCTCTTTGAATTTTACATTCATCATTTGGCATGGATAAAACTATATTTTTCAAAGTAGCAAATTACCTATTTCATTGAATAATCTGATTTAGAACGTTCTTGGGATAATGAAAGAGACAGCGTGAATATGAGATAAGGTAAAAAAGATGTCTGGAACCAAAAGTGCATGAAAAGTAACTTAATATTAAACCACACGAGCACCTGAGGGTTTTGTGTCTTCTTGTCTTAATAGATCTGGTTGGTTTGCCTCTTTTTGTAAAGAAAAATGTTGTTTTACAGCGTTGTCATTGTCTCCAGTAACCGTATCTGATACACTAGTATTTTTTGCAGTTCTTGATTAAACTTATCTAATCTCTGGAGGTCCTTACTCCTTCTTGTTTCTTTCTTGCTCAAAGCGTTTGTAGTAACAATATCAATATTACCTATAACCATTTTCCTGGTGGCGTGTTGAATCGATAAAAAAGCTTTTACTTCATAAATGACAATTTTTTTTCTTCTTCTTTACAAGTCAGCAATATCAAATAAACGTTTAGATTCTCCCTTAAATTCTGTGAGGATGGAATCATACTTATTTGAATATTTTCTAGTTTTAGACTTGATTTAATTCTTGTATTTATCCTGATCAGCTTTTATCATTTGTGAAATTCTATCGCTGTAAGCAATGGGAATAGAATTTCCACGTTTGTTCTATTATGGGAAATAAGGTGTCACATATTTCGTAAACATAACGATGCTTCTCTGCACCAATTTTGAGGTTATGTCTAATATAACAGTAGCACTCAATTGTAGTGAGCTCCACTTCAAGCAAATCATTAAGTTTTCAAAAAATAGAGCACTCCGATGTTTGTCTTGTCTTCACTAATTTAGACTGAGGAGCTTTTACTCACAGCAAAGCCCAAAAAGCGCATGAACTAGCTTATCAGTTACACAATAGATGGAGTGAAGATGCCAATTTAACTAAAATCGGCAAAGCTACTGATTTGAAACCAGCTCTGTTCTCGTCACAGGACGAAGACAAATCTACACCTTACCTCGATAATAGCCACTCCATCTATAACTCAGTGCTATGCGAGTTCAACAGTAAAATTGTTCGTATACTTTTATTCATATGACAATGCCTAAGGGAAGCTTTTTATTTCATAATCGAGGTACATAAAAATCCTTAAAAAGTTGCACAAAGTGTATATTGTGTAACTTTAAACACCGTTGTATCACCTCAAGATGTATTCTAATGTGTTTTTTTTAATTTTTGTTTATCTTATCTATGCCAAAAAGCAACTTTTCCACTCTATTGCAAATTAAAAACCAAAAGTTGATTATTTCGCTTAGAAACGCTTATTATTAGAAACTTTAAAATGAAGTAAAAAATTCAATTTTAGAAAACTTCAATGACCTTGGGGCACCTGAAGATCTACTCCAAAATTTTTCATATTTTTTATTTATTTTATTTACACCTAAAAGCAATTTTTCAAAGCAAAAGCTACTACAATTTTTTTTAATTCCACCCTAATGTCCATACATGTTGTCATAAATTATCTATCTTTTAAGTTTTAAATTTCTTATATAAATCTCATTCAAAATGAAAGTATTAAACTTCTGAAGAAATTATTTAAAAACTATAATTTGGAGAAATTTAATGCTAATTTACTTAGATGGTTTGGATTTTTAGATAACTTTCCTTGCAGAAATACTTTTTGCTGTTCTCAGCAGGATCAAACATGGCTCTTCTGCCAAAAGAACCATCAAACCAATCAACCATTAACTTGCACACAAAAAATTATTATAAAAAAGAAAAAAATGTAATAAAAATATTTGTAAGTATGAAGAATCAAAATATTAGTATATAATTAATATAATCATTCAAATGATAATCATTCTCTTTAAAATAATCTTGAAACTTTATTTATATATGAATTCTGTGTTTGAAAGCAATTACGAAATTTAAATCGATATGCACACATTTTTTTAAATTGTTGGCAAGTCGGAAGGCGAAAGTAAATTCTGTTTTCTGGCGACCCACTCACCATTTGATTTACATTGAAGCCATTTCTTTTTCTATGCCAGTAGTCTACAAATATGAGTAGTGATAGCAGACATATCGAACTGATTTCTGATTCATTTAGTTCATTTAGCCATACTTACTCCTTTTACTCCATATACGTGAACAGTAAAAACTTTTTTTTAAATACTTCTCTCAGGTAAGTTAAATTTTTGCATAATTTTGTTTTTAAATTTATGCATATATTTTTCAATTTGATTTTTTAATTCTGGTATTAATGGTGGAATTAGTAGTGGAAGCGGGGAATACAGGTCTACTTTTTAAGGCTGACTTTGGCCGTAGTTAGAAAAGCTTACGTACATGGTAAAACTTACCATGTACGTCGCGATGCTTTTGTCACACGATGTGCTATAATTGCCAACGATGTGCTATAAATGTCAGCAGAAATTTGTTACAGAAGTAATCATGATAATCACGACCCATCCTCTGAAATTGCTTGAAGGAATACAATTTACAGGAGACCAATCTTAAGAAGAAAATTAATTAATTTAGAAGGTATATATCATTCACCGATTTCTATGAAGTATTAAATATTTTGTATGGTCTTGGTGCGAGTTATAGTAGACTTATAGTAGTACACATTCACGCCTGTGAACTTTTTGCCATCTCGAGTGCTATGCAAAAAGCGATACCCTTTTAAAAATCAACGAGATATTTTTTCTCTTGATGAATAGTATCCAATGATATATTTTCTATGTTTTCCTTTTTCATTATTTATAGAATTTTCTAGTTTTCGTATACTTATATAAAAAGAGATTGATAAACTTTGGATCGAAGAGTACTTCTGGGTTCAGGATTCATAATCGGAGAACTTATCACAGATATTCCGCGAAGTCGAATAATGAAAAATAATGCATAAGTTGATAGATAAGTTTTCTAAATTGAAAGGCTTTACAAATTTTTCTTTTATTACTGTCCTAAATGTTTAACTATAAAACATCTCTGATGAAAACAGACATTATCAATTTTCATTTAAATATGATTCGCTATAGCGTATTTAAAAACAATAATCTGTCAAAGGTGGTTGTAAAATAATCTCACATACCTGCAGAATTTGAATCATAAAAAGCATTTGTAATGTAACACAGATGTACTGAAACTTGTTTGAAAACATATTGTTTGATACGCTGATTTTGAATATGACATCCGTTTTTATCAATTACTTAATGATTTTCCGCAAAAAGGGCTTGAATATATAGAAAAGGCATATGTGGGATTCAAGCTTTTTTTGCATATTTTAGAGAAAGATAATTTAAAAAAAAATAGCTGCTTCATTTGCAGATTTATTGTTTATCAAACTACTTGAAATGATTAAATTACATTACTAAGAGCTGTTGTCGATATATCTTAGCATTCATGTGACTTTATACTCTCTTTTCTTTTTCCCATGAAAGCTCTTTATTTCTTGAAGATAATCACCTTTGTCTCCTTTATGTATAATCTAACAATAGATATTTCTATTTTCTTTAAACTCCGTCATCTTCATATCTACTCTTGTTTCTCATTAACAACATCATACTTTTCAAAAAAATATTCCAAAGGCGAATTTAAGAAAGGCATTTTCTGTAATCCAAAACTTTGAATAATCCGAGGTTCTGAATGTCATTTATATGTTTTCCATGGTGTATTAAAAGTTGAGGCCCTTATATTTTAGGAGGAATTTTTTATCAACTTTCCCCTGTCTCTTTTTCCCTCATTTCCAGTTTATTTCAAAAAGTTTCGAAATATAATCTAAAAAAATCAACTTTTATTTTTGCATCGAATTGCCTTGAAAACAAATTCAAAAGATATTTAAAGCGCTTTTCTTCTTTTGATAGAAGTTAGACATTTGTATTCACAATCTCAAATGCTCGGGACAATCATTTTATGGTTTAGAAATCTGTATAGAATTATGAAACTGTACGGGGAGAGGGAAATTTCTTAATGCATTTTATTTCATTTTTAAAATGTGGTATATTATTTTTGTTTTGTTTAAATAATCCTTTTCTGCTTTTCAGTATTTTTTGTATAAAATTATTATCAATTTTAAACTAATTTTCCAGTGAGTTAAAAACTTGGAAAGGAGCCATCCGGCGGTAATGAAAGTATTTAATCGGTTAAAAATTAGTCCGAAGCAAACAGCCAAGAAAGCGAGTTATTATTGTATTGTCATTCAGTTCTGAAAAATTTTTACATTTTTCATCAGAAAGTTAGTTTAAAATGGTTTCGAACAGGTATACATAACAGAGCGGAAAGCGAATTAATAAAACAATGTCGATAAAATAAGCCATTATTTCACATCAAGGGATTTGATTGTAACATAAAACGATGGATTTTATTTTATTCCATCACATTCACTTGACAAGAACTGCTAATGCTATCTCACAAGAACTAAACTTTATTAGAAAATCATTTAATATCTTGGCAGGTTTTAAAAGGCTTCTATTATCAAATCATTCCATTGAAGAGAGATGTGATAGGTCTAATGTATGTGTTCGGGCATATATCTCTTTAGATGGCCGTATAGACCTACATATTCACAAAGATGGTTAGACGTCTCGAAGACAGCATTCTCCGTCAGATAGAGATGGTATTCTTCATACAACTTTTCGTTCTTACTCAAATGCAGCTTTTGACTTCTTCATTTTAAAAGACAATAATGCAAGAAAACACTGAGCTCGGCTGCTGAACACTATTGTGCGTTTGGATTGGTCAGGTTATTCTCCGAACTTGAACCATATTAAGTATGTTTAAGACGTTCAATATTTTCTGCACTTATTTCTTTTCCTGTAACCCTTCAGAGTCTCCAAATTGCCCTGATATGAAAAAGAGTTTTGTGCAAAGTAAATTTTTAAAAATGCCATCACTTTTAACATGGAACACCATTGTTGTTAAAACTTTATTTGTACCCTTAAATTCCAAATTTTTCCGCCCAATGGCACTGTTAACATCTCATGGATTTGTTTATATTTAGTCAGTCTTTATCTGTATAATGGGATATCTAGTTAAGTTGCTATCGTCTTTGTGTGCTTTTCTCTTGTGTAAAAGTGCTAGCTGCTTCCGAAATGAAAAGTTAAAAAATCCACTCCACTCCAATTTCTTTCTGACAGGTAAGAGCTTTTTGAACGATTGATTTCTCAATTGAAATATGAATGCGAATTTGAATTGAAGTCTTATCAATTGTTCGCTTTTATTGGTGTTAAAAGTTATCACATTTCATATTAAAGCTGATTAAACTTTGAAATCAAGTACTAGGCTTTCTCACGTTTCCATATATATACAAACAAAATGTATTGTTTCCTTTTGTAGTTAATTTGAAAATAATATTTAATTAGCATTTTTCCAGATTTCAACAGTTCTAAAAAATAGTAAATGCACTATCATATTTTTTTTAAAAAATTCTTAATTTTAAGAAACCAGTGTATGTCAACGCAACAGTATTATTGATAAATATATCTCCTCGTGTTTTAATGCACGTATGGTTATGCTAATAGTTATTTATTAGTTACTATCTTATTTTATCGTAATATCCTAGAATTCATTACATTAATATCTTGTTTCATATGCCTTCAACATTCTTATAGCGGGGTATAATTTCATTCATCTTTTTACAATTGTTTTTCAGTAACAACAAACTTTCGATTTTGCCAAAGAATATATTTTCTAAAATGCCTTCGTTGACAGAGGTGTTTCTAGAAAATAATGCCTTTACAACCATTGATGAAGTTAATTACGCTTTGGTCTGGAGTCAGCTTTCTCACGTGTTTTATTATGGTAAGTGTGGAATAACCGTTTTCATCATTTTTTGAAAAGCTTACAAAAGATTCTTAAAGTTTATAAACTTTATTTTGATATTGAAGATAAAATAATTCGACGTTTTTTCGATATTGATTTTTAAAAAATGAATAGAAATGGGAAAAGAACACAAAGCGTAAATTTAGCAAATTTTCTTTAAACCTCATCTGAGGAAACTTTCTTTACAAAGTAAAGTACAAAGACAAATCTAAAAAACATTCGATTTTACTCAATTTATAGTTGAAAAAGGTATACCATTGTGAAATGTTTATGATGGCTAGTTTTAATTCAATTTGTTGCAAAATTTTCAGCAGTGAACTCACTACAGCGGAAAAGAAATTTTAGAAGTACACATAATATTGGATATATATCCATATTATTGTTTAATATTATTTAATACAAATAATATTAATATTCAGAAATAATGTATATAATTTCCATCAATGGTTTCAATATACTTAAAATCGAAACAGATGGAAATCTTGTGAAAGTTAAATCAGGTATGCTCTGGAACGCAGTTAAAACTCTCTCTGCTAAAATAACCGAAAGCTGGTCTCTACCTCTTTCTCTTTTTGTCCCACACCTCAACAATCGTACTTTATTACCTCTTTTGGCAGCGAGCAGTCTTATAGTTGATATCCCGATAGAGTAGAAACGGTTCATAATATCACTGGAATAATAGATGCTCCTCTTTTCAGAATGTTCAGCATTTACTGGTTTTTTCCACTTTCATGAGTGAATACAAATTAATTTTCCAAAAACCAACAAGGTATTTTCTCACGAAAAGTAAAAGAACACGTGCTGCGTATCTGATTTTTAATAGAACAAAGCACATGTTGTCCAAATATTCTTTAATATTGATAAGTGATGGGAATGTCCACACTTACCACTGCTTTTATCCATATTGTCTAGCTTTCAAGTGTTTTCTAATAAGCCTACAAGCAAAAAAAATGTTATCTTTTTTGACATTCAATAATTTTTTTAGCAATATGTCAAACAGCTTGTTTGTTTGCTAAATGAATTTTATTAAAAATTACATCCCTTTAAATCGATATTTATCCCAATGAGTTAATTTTTTAATACTTACCAAGCATTATTTTAATTTTTGGGGAGTTTTAACAATATTCTAAAGCTAACCATAAGAAACGTACTTAATTACATTACGCAATCTTTCAACAACAACAAAAAATAAGCCCTATTTAGATCGAACACTTAATGTCGTATTTTCATAAAACTGGAAACGACTCTATAAAGCAGGCTGTTTAACTAAGGAGACACAGTGAATTAATATTAGCCAAAATAAGGACACAATGTATTAATTACCATCTCAAAATTTTCAAGTTATATCTACAAATTTATTTTTCGACAAGGAATAGTTTTCAACGTGTATTTTCATCGTAGCTTGTTAATTAGATAAAAACCTAAAAAATACAATGCGAAAAATATCGAAATAAAAAATATCGATATTACATAAAAAAGGATGCTCCCAGAGTTAGAGGTAAAATATCGGAAGCTACTATATATTTTTAATATTATTTTACTAGCTATAGAAACACAACTTTGCAATATAAAATAAAGAAATTTATAAATAAAAAATTGGCATTTTTCCACAGATATTTAAACACTACGGCGAGAAAAAGACACGACTTATCTTTTTTAAGGTAACAAAATTTTTGCAGGGAAGGCGAGTTCAGATTCTAAACATCGGAATCCTAATAATTATATGCATATCTATAATATTTTTTGAAATATTTACAAAATCTACAAAATTCCATATGTCGAGTGGTAACGTTCGGTCCCTTTAACACGTTGAGGGACCATATATATTTACTAATTGTATCTGCCGATCGACTCTTCGTGAAACTATTTTGCAGGCCTTTTAAAATAGCAATTGAATATTCTATAATATTATCGTAAAATTGATTTTTCTTTCTGTTTAAGAAATAATATTGCAATCAATTCATAAAATAAGATTTATGCAAAATCAAATGGAATTTCAAATTAAGAGAAAAAATAACTATGTTGACCAACTGAAATTTTTAACAAATATTTTATATTTTATTATTTATCTTACTTTATCAAGGTTTAATTATCAATACTTAGTTGAGGAAATAAAGCATATTTGCTAATTTTTAAATAAAATTTTATCATTAGTCCAACAGTTTAGATACTTCAGATTTCATTTGACAAAATATTTCAAATAGGGATCGCACTCTCTTTATTATAAACACTCTGCTTTATTTATATCTGAAAATCAAAGATACTTGTTTTTCTTTTTATATTAAAATGACATTTTATTAAATAATTTTAAAAGAATGCTTGATTTTAATTTAAGATACTGTACTGTTTGGAATTGCTATCTTATCTATTCTTCAGATGTGATTTCTTATTTTTCAGGAAATATGCAAATCAAGATGACATAATTATAATTAAGATAATAAAAAAATCTAATCATTGAATCTAATTTAAATATTAATCAACCAATTACCACAAGTATTGAAATGAATAAAGATATTTTCACTTTTTTTATCGCAGTAGTGCGTTTTAACTGGGTCACATTTGTAGATAGCTTCATTAAAAAAAGTTGGCAAACAAATACCAGATGCAATAAACTGGTTATATGGTAACTGTCCTTTTTTTAAAGCGAATACGAACTCCTTTGGTTTCAAGGATATTCGCTTATAAATCCCTCAAGATGCTTATCCAACTAGCTATTCTTATTGTATCCCATATTTTATACCACTATGAAAACTTCCTATTATTGCTCATGTTAAATTGTTTACAAGTGATTATTAATAGAATAATATCAGCGTCATTCACACTCAAATTGGCAAATCACTTCATCGCAAGACGCAAACAATGAAAATAAAATTGTCCAAAGTTAGAGTTGTAAAAATATCGATTATATATTCTATTTGTAGTTAATATCTGATACAGTCTTTTTAACAGTATGCATTTTCATACTTTTTTATGGTTGTAAAGTCTCTTACCGGATTCCCGGAATCGAATGGAAAGAAAAGTTATTGCAAAACACTCATTCGTAAAAATAATTATATATACTCATTAAAAAAGGTATAAGGGATCGAAATGTAAAAACATTCTTTGTTTCGGTGATGAGAAAATTCCAAGATATCAATTATTCAACTACGCTAATTAACTAGCCTGACCAGTTTTTTAAAAAAAATCTGAATAAACTTATTCTTTTGAACCTTTATCATTGACAATTTGTGTGAAAATGCGATATATATGTTTGAGTTGTAAAAATGTTCTGTCGGGTTTTTTTCTGTTTGAGAACTGTATGCATTTTCATTTAGGTTAGTTCTATGCAAAAATTGATAAAACCAATGAAGCAGAAAAATTAATTAAAAAAGAAAAAAAGGGAGTATTATCTTTTTTTTTATTTAGCGTAGTTTAAGTTCTAGTAACATCTTGATTTTCATTTTGTTTTCTAGCACGTTTCATACCCGATTTTGCAACATAAATAAGCAAATACATTTAAGAGAATAGTATTCTTAAGATCTTGAACTGAGAAATAACTTTTGCATATTGTTTCACATTATTTTTATCATAATAGCTTCTGAAGGCAAAAGTAATGCATTTTGAACAAATAAAATAATGTTTAGACATTGTAGTAACATTAAGTAATAAAAATTTCAGCAATTTATTAACTTTGTTAAAATTAGCCTTAAAGAAACAACCTTTAGCATTTTAATCAATAACATTTTAGACACAGTAATATTTTAAGCATCATAATTTGATATTTCATAACGGTATACACACGATTTCCTCCTACTTATGCTTAAAAAAAGAACATAACCTAGGACATGATTTTTATTATTTAATTTGTTTCCTTTTTGTGACTGATTTCAAGAACACATCACATTCATAATAATGAATTACAAATTGAATACTAAAACATGGAAAATTGAAAAAAATCTTTTTTTTCAATACGTAATAAAAGCACTTTTTAATTAAACGTTTTTATTAAAACTATGCGTCTATTTTTGTTCTGCTTTTTATTTTTTTCACAACTGTCAAAAAATTAATTCATCTTTTAATAATAATTCTGTTTCTCTGTAATATACTTTCATGTACCAATTTTCATGCACCATTGCACTTTATCCCAAGCAATAATTTTCAATTCCTGAGATATTTTTTCCATGCCGGATACATTGAAAATATTTCTAGTGAAAGTTTCAATAAATTGCATTTCAATAGAAATTTTAAAGCAAAATGAGAAGTTCTTCCAACTGGCAGCAACGTCTCACATATTCAAGACCAAAATATAAGGCTATAGATCATTTTGGGATGGAATTGCTGCCATAATCAATCTGAGATTTCTCCTGACAGTTTTTGACATTATTACATTATTAATCATCAATTTGTTTTATTTTATCTTAACAGTAATTTTGAAATATTTGATTGCACATATCACCCGCGTAGCATTTTTTCACAACACTTTTTTCATCGAACGAAGAAATAGCAGATTGATTCGGTAATATAATTCGTTGAGAACTTTATCTGCGATTTCTAAAATCATCGCTTCGTTGTAAAATTCTGCTTTGAAATCCATATTGGTACTTGTGGTTGTTAATTCACCGCCATCTCCTGCTCATCTTTTGGATCCATGAAAAGCATATGCATGATTTTCTTGAAATTTGTTGGATATTAAAACTGGAGAGATACTCAAAGCGTTTCTCGTCCGTCATGCATGGTGAAATTGTATTCAGTGCATCGTTAGCTATATAAATATAATAATTTTTGTTCCAACTTCATACAATTCCTTATCTTCGGTGGCATTGGGTACTTCAGTGTATGTTCGTTGGGATTGATTTCGTTATCTAATCAAATTTGTATATGTGGTTGCAGCAATCCTATCTTATGCCATTCCACTGTATGCACAGAATGAACGCTATGATAAAATATACCGTTCAATTCCAACGAAACAATCCAATCAAAATGAAAGTAGATAGGAATTTGTGCAAGATTAATTTAACAATGCAATTGGGAACACTGAAATGGAATCTTAAAATAGTTAGTGTAGCGTGTGTTAATTTTATCTCCTACAGATGGTACAGTTTTAGCTGCAGTCCGTTATCAAAAGCAATAAAAAATATTTTTTTTAAACTTTTACAGATGTGACATTTATGCAATAAGTATATAATTAATCTCTGGTATTCAAACGCAAAGTTGTATCGCAATTTCAAAGAAATCAATGTAGGATTTTCGGGGACTAATTTTGAACAAACGAACATTTTCATTTTTATTTATATAAATAAGCCTTTATTTTGTTTGAAATAGTTTATTATAGATTACTGTAAAATGTGTTAAATTTTCTCTATATTTCTATTATATATACAATATTACATGTAGTATAATTTTGTCTCAAAGAAAAAAACTTGCCTCGTGATACAAACCATTTGAGCTTTTATGGTGATCATGAACAAAGGCAATGTCCATGAAAATAAACATTTACTATAAAAATGGATACAAAGTATATAATTCTAATAAGTACCTTTGAAAGACTTTCTTTAATTCAATTTTTTAATGTGTTCTGTTGCATAATATAAGTAAACCAAACATATATTGTTGCAGATAAATTCCAATCACGAATACATAAAATTAATTCTGAAGGTGGAGTGGGTTTACTGAGAAATAGTCCAGCAGTCTCAATAACAAAGAACGGCGCTATAGAGACGGAAAAGTGATACAATTCTGAGATGCCAAATTTGATAGAAAATTAATAATAATGAAATAATATAAATACAAACATAAGTGAGCATTATGGCAAGGCTAAAAGTAAAAATTCATTTAAAACGTCTATCTTTAGTATTTTTTTAAAACTTGTTTCATGTTTGAAAGTTCCCAAGCATGAATCATAAAGAGGTCTTTGAATTTCATAACCTTCTTCTTAAATATCATAGTATTATGAATTAAAATGTTTGAAAAAGGAGTATTATAGTCTTTTTTACCTAATTGTTTTTTTATTGGGTATTTGCAAAAGTTTTACATTTTTGATCAGTCATATTAAGAAGAGCATTTTGTTTGATATTCTACAGTAAAATTTAGAGTAAACTTAAAGTCATTCACCATCCAGAGTATAAAAGACAGAATATATGAGACTGATATATGTTAAAAAATATTTATTGTCTGTTGTTCATCAAAAAATAACATTTTTTTCATACTTTTGCAATTTATTCTCAATAATTTCAGGAAACCCACTAAAATGTGACCAAGACATGAAATGGATCTTCAAATATCGATTACCTGAATCTCTTCAAGGGCAATGTGCTTCACCACTTTCTCTGCAATATCGTTCTCTGAACAATCTCACACTCCAGGATTTCGAATAATGAAAATCTAAAGATGCATCAATCATGACTTTTTAAAGAGTAATCAGATGGATGTTTAAGAGTAGCTTTCATGTATCGCTTTAGCCCTACTTTGCTTTCACCTTGATTTTATTGTTTAATAATTAAATGAAGAGCAAGAGTTGCTTATATTGTTTTTTATACAAATTAATACATTTTTTGAGGATAATCTAAACACGTTGTAAAAATATGAATGATCATTATTACAATTTTGAAATTTACAACTTTTATATTAATATAAGAAAACTGTTTTGTTCAAGGTTAATGCAGTTTCTATTTTATTAGTTTTTGATTTTAGAACGAGGATCCTGAAAATGACTTTCTTGCTTTCAATACAAATGAATACATTTCCCATGTATAACCTTTTAGATTATTTAAATATGATACAGAAATATATAATGAGCAAACTTTTAAACATGTAAATAAAAAAAAAATTCTTGTGATTGTATTATATATATATTTAGCTATGTATATTACAGAATACACTTAAAATATATTTATTTAAAGGCAGATTTTGAAATTTAATCGCATTTATTCAATGGGTGTCTTCAAGAATTATCAGCCAAATAAGTTTTCAAAGAATAAATAAGCGAATTTCTCCCTCATCATTCCCATCTGCAAGAAGTCCATACACCCTTTGGGGAAAGATTTACCCCCAATTTTAACCCTTTACAGTGCACTACCCTTGTTGTTAAACTCAAACAAACAAACAAAAAATGTAGATAACATATTTCTGAATATAGGAGTACACAGGTTAAATTTCGATTAGATTGTAGTTACTGTGGATTGTAGTTATTGTGGAAGCGTATAGTGGATTGTAGTTATTGTGGAAGCGTTCCATCACCTGGAGCACTTCACCGCCAGAACTCTGAAAAATGCGACTAAGCAAGCATTGCAGAGAAACGGGAAAATGAGAAAAAACCCTAGAATTTGAATTAAAAGAAACAATACGTTATAAGTTTAAAGCAGATTTATTTTAATTTACGTTATAAGTTTAAAGCAGATGCCGGTGGAGCACCACAAGGAACATTCTGAGATTTTCTTATTGAAGGACATATTTGGATGTTTCGGAAAAAATGAAACTTAAAAATTAATTAACCGAAAAAAAAATCCCCCTCTTATTGAGGGCTGGTCATTTCCAAGGGGAAAAACCGGAAATGATACAAGTGTTTGGGATTGTGCAAGTTGTGCTCAATCGCATTTGCGTTAGCTCATTAAATAGTGTCCTTTGCTCTTGCATTGTAGTTTTATTGGGATTTAATCGCTTTGGCAGGAAAGCGTGGCGTAATATAGAGGAACTACAGAGAATGCACAATAGGTTAGAACGAAAATGGCCTTAATATTTTTTTAAGATTTCAGTTTGGTAACAGTGCGGAAAACCTGCCTTTTAGGTTCAAAAACAGTATTAAAAAATTTGGTTGCAATATTACAGTATGTTTGAAATTTGTAATTTGTAAAAGAACTAAAAAAATAGAAATTTTTAAAGACTTCCTTAAAAAAATTTCTTAGATTTTAGTTTTGCAATGCAAAAATTTTTCGAGATGTTGCAAAAAACTTAAAATTTGTTTTTAAAAAAATCTGAAATATTCTAAAATTTGATAAAGTATTTTTAAAAATTTTTAGCTAATATAATTTTTATAAAGATAATTTTGAATGCACATATAATCATCACAACTGAAAAAATTATTAATTACAAAGCACAATAATAGAAATATATTTGTATGTCCAATTTTGCCTTCCTTATTTCTGTATCCATAATAATAACAAATGTTGCAGCTGCAAAATGTTAATCGCCAGCCACATTAAACGGTTAATTTAAATTAAATTTTGTCAAATTCACATGGGAGTCAATTTTTGCCCTTATGTATCCTTCTCTTGAGAATGAATCACATATTTTCAGAGGGGGAAGGATTCAAGCATGTGGTAAGGAACTCAGGGAAAGTCGATAACTGAGTCCCTTGTACTATAGGGATCAGCTTCAGATACCTTCAACTTCATATTAAATCGAACAGTCACTTGCAGTTTTTTCACTTCTTGTCTATTTGATGGATCTGATTTGCTTGCCTCTTTGTGTAAAAAACATTGTTATTTTTCAGCGCTGTCATTGTCACCAGTAACCATTTCTGATGCATCAGTATTTTTTGCCCGTTCTTGATTAACTGAACTATTTTTATACTATTTAGTCTTTAATAAATTCTTGTACTTAGCATGATAAGCTTTTATCATTTATGAAATTCTTTTGCTAGGAGCAATCAGAATAGAAGCTCTTCATCATTTTTGTTCCATCAAGAAAATTAAAGTGCCACATATTTTAATTACAGAAATGATTCTTCTCTGAATCAATTTTGAGGCTGTGCCTAATATAACAGGAGTCCTTCATAATAGATTTCTAAGTAGGGAGTTGAACTTCAAGCAAATTACTGAATTTCCCAAAAATGTAACGCTCCGACATTTGTCTTGTTTTCTCTAATTTAGATTGGGCCCTTTTTTACACAGAAAAGTACCCAAGCGCACAAAAATAATAAATCAGTTACACAAAAGATGGAGCAGAGAACAAAAACTCAACCAAACTCGGCACTGATTTGAAAACAGGTCTCTCTTTGTCAGCGGCAAAATCTCCGTTTTACCTCAATAACAATTTTTGGGAAACGACACGTTGCCATGCCAGTGCAATAGTAAAACTGTTTATATATTTTGATCCACATTACAATACCTAGGCAAAAGTTGATTGTTTCAATAAAAATTACTTTAAAAAGAATAAAAAATTTCAATTATTTAAACTGTGACGTCCTTGTGACATCTCAAGACCTACCCCAACATTTTTCATATTTATTATTTATTTTTTTTACACCAAAAGGTAAATTTTCTGCTCTATTACAAATTAGAAATCAAAAATTGATTTTTTTTTGTTCCACCCTAATGCACTCTTCTCGTATTTATAAGAAAATGATTGTTGATTAGGGGCTCTTTTTCTTGAAATATTCACTCTTTTTTATTACAGTAAAACTGACAATTTCTTTTTAAGAATGATCGGCGTAGTTTTGAAAGTTTATTTTAGAAATATGTTACTTATAAATTATTTTAAAAGAAAAATGGTTACTTTCTTTCTTGCGTTTTATAATTTGATTTTTTGAAGAAAAATACTTAAAAGTATGAATGCATCTTTTGATAATTCAAAATTAATTAAATAAAATTAACGAATGAAAGATGTGCTAATTAATATGATTCTCCTTTTTTGAATGAAAAAAATAAATGTATTGTCTCTTAATATTTGAAGAATAAGTTTTTAAAAAAATTAAAGATATTTAGATGTTTTGCTTTTTAAAAAATAATTTAAATAAAATTACAGGCAGTTTTAATTTATAAGTAGCACTTTTATGAATTAAGAATAAATATTTTCGAAATAAATCTCTCTCAAAATGTAATGCTCCATCACCTAATACTTGAATTATATTTTTACTTTTACCTAGAAAAATAATTGCAAACATAATTTAAATTATTGTAAATATTAATTATAATTACTGACATCATAAAAATATTTCATTAATTTTATGTTACATTTTTACAATAATTATCAAATTTGTAATTATTGTAAAAATATTAAAAAATAGATGGATATATTTAGACACCTTACACAACTGATAAATAATGATTATCCACAAGAGAAACCTAAAAGAAATACGAAAACAAATATCATTTTCCTTCAAAAAATATTGGACTTTCTCTAGAAAATTGGGCACCATACGTAACATACCGTATCAAGTTATTAAAATTTTTGAACCACCTGCCTATGCATTCCATAACAAATCTTGTCTTCTATTTTTTTTCAATTATTAATATTGAGGATATTTGCTCATATAATTTTATTAATTTCAGCTGCTCTCTTTAATTACCGATATAAACACAGCTTCGTTGAATTATAACGAATATTTTGTCATTATTAAAATCAAAAAATTAAAACTTTTAGGGGTTTTAAAATGAAAATAAGTATTCAAATTATTTTTATCGTTAAAACTATATTTATAAATATTTTTAAACTTAAAAATTAAATTATAATTATTGTTCACGAACCGTAAGAAGGAACACAGTTTGTTTTCTCATAAAAAATAAATCAAAATTAAAGTGTTAAAGGAAAATAAATTTATTTTTCCATATAAAAAGGAGTATCATATTTCGAAAGAACCTTTAAATTGGTAATTTAATTTAAGTAATTTTGAATATATAAAAAAACAGTATATTTTTTATTATTTTTCTTTTAAAAATTAAATCTTTTAAACCTTATGAAAATTCAAAATTAAAAAGAAACATAAATAGTTTTAATACTATAATTATAAGTTAAAAATTGAAATTTTGCTTTGCCTGTCAATCAAAAATTTGTTTTTCTTCATGTGTTTGTTACAAAGAAGCGGACTAATAGGAAGAAAATAGAAAGAACATTCAATTTTGAATAAGAGAAATACTTAATGGGGAATAAAATATGAGTTCATGACCAGATTTTAATTCATGAAAAAATGTTTTGCCTTAAGTTATTTGGAGCCAATTTTTTATCGGAAGAAAATAAATAAATAATAACTTCAGTTACTTTAATTCAAATTGAAAAAAATGTTCTTCAGACAGACATTAAATTTTTTTATTAAAGTTTCACTCTTAATTTGTTAAATTTTGGCAGGCTTTTTCATCATAAAGGGAAATAAAAACATCAACCACAGTGTGAAAGTCAAAAGCACAATGAAAATAATTTTTGAAGTGGTTAGTGATTTGTAAACACGAAGGGAAAAAAATGCACCCAGCAGTTGTTAAGTAAAAAGATACATTTGCATGGTAAAAATGCACATTACATGAATTTATTTACCAAAAGGGGCTAAATAAGCTCGATATTTTGAGATTCCGGTTTTTTATATTCATTTGCTGAATTAAAGCCATGAGTAGGTAACATGATTACATTTTACAAAATATTTCATTAAAATTTCCAGGAAATAAGACGAATTTAAGAATTTACCTGATTTTCCCAATTTAGAAATGATTTGATTGAATACAATTACCTAGTTTTTATCAGCTTTTAAATATATTTCGAGAATAATCATTAATTTATTTTTGTTAAAAAATAACTTTGAAATTTAAAGAGCTTTCACTTTTTACAACAAATAAATGTAATATTTTATGATATTATATCATTATTGTAAAAAGCATTTTTGATGAGTATTTTAAAATAATTCTCTTGGCAATTTGCTATATTATTTAATGGAAGCTCTAAAATTTATCTGCAACTGCAATTATCAAAAATTTTAAACTTTTAAATATTTTTGTAATTTAAACATTTTTGCACTCACTTTGTTCAAAAATTTTGTCTCATATTATAAATTACTCTGAATGTTTCTCTTCTCTTATGTCAATGGTGTGGATTTCTGCTAGGTTAAAATAAACATACAAAAAATCCAATCAGTTCAAAATCAAGTTTTACCTTTTCGAAACTCTACATTTAGCCTTATTTCCATATTTAAAAATTACTTATTATCTTTGTGTTTTGAAATCCTTGCTTTTCAAAGCCCCAAATTTATTCATCTAATCCTCACAATAAAAGTTGAGATTTATCAACCCAAAAAAATTTCTTCCATGACAATTTTTCTACTTATTATTAAAAAATTATTGGAGTAATATGGATTCACTAGAATGGCTTTCCTACATAGTTTTGTTTGGAAGAAAAAGGCTTGTTTTTTTTTGTTTTTTTTGTTCTATCTAAAGAAAATTATTGGGACTTACAGAAGCTATAAGAACAATAACTTTACATCAAAAACTGTTTGAAGCACTACAATATTTTAACATTTTTTTAGATATAAAATAGTTCGATTTTTACATTTTAACTCACAACAATTTATAAAGTTTTCAGTAAATAATTGATATATATATATATATATATATATTTGGCTGTATACTTCCTTTAGAAGGAATACTTAAATATAACAAAGCAATAAAAAGACTTTGAATCAATGCATCATGATCATGAAGAGATAAATGGCTATGATATATTTTTATTTAATACAAGTATAATATATTAGTGAAAATCAGCAGGTGTCAAAACACGAATCGGTTTATTTTTCAATTTCGCTGGTTCACTGCATGTTCCAGTAAAAGTTTTGGGTAAACTTTTCTTACTTATCCACTTTAAATCTTTGTCACAGCGTATGGGGTTATCTGAAAGAATTACAAATATATATGTTAATATAAAGATCAAAATACATTATATATATAGAGAGAGAGAAGAAGAATTGACCTCTACCGCTATATTTTCAGCTATGCGAAAATTAATTTATATTAAATTTTCGTTCATGCATTGATGTGATTCCTTGAGCTGGTTTCAATCAGATTCCTCATTTTTTAGGTTAAAAGATGAAAGCGGTAGAGGTCATACTGCTTCTGAGTCTGTCATTAGCTCTCTTAGTGCTTAAAGAAAATTTAGAGCTTCATTACCGAAAGGGTCTTATTTCATAAAGAAATCTGCGACTTTCAATTTTCCTTTTTCATTAAGGCGAATAAATAATCCACCAAAACTTTGCAACTTTGGCAGTTCTGTCTTTGAACATCATATTAATTAATATAGTGATATATTTATTATTATTATTATTATTTTGAAAAAGTGATGAAAATTCTTCTTCCGCCGCCCTCGGATTCTTACAAAATCTATCTCTTATAAGAACGACTGCACTAATAATAAATCCTTAGATTCTAGATTGGACTGGGAAATCCAATTTTCAACATCAAAAGGCATATTAAAACTTTTTTTTATTTTAGAAGTGTTTAACAAAAATAAATAATCATTAATTATGTGCTGAAATGGCAACAGGGATTTTCCAACGGAGTGAGAAATAATCGATGAGAGAAGCAATCGAAATTTCTCTAATTTTATTTCAAAGTAACCTACATTCATTAATTTCATATTCACATCAAATAATTAAGTATTTAACATCTCATTCAATTAAAATAAATTAATATTTCTAAAATTTAACAATTTTTTCAGGAATAAAACTTCTACAATGAACGACTAAGAATAATATAAAATGAAAAATCCGTAATATAATCTCAAATTAAATTTACCACTTGGATATAAGAGAGGAATTCTCCTATTCTTTAAATTTTATAACAAAATTCGATAATAGCCAAAGCAAATGAAAATAATTATTAACTTATTGTTTAAGTGCACAATCGAATTACGTAATTACAATACATATTAAGAAATAAACTCAAGTTAATTAAATGACTGTCGTACATTGTATGAAGAGGTACTGATGAAATCAAATGCCAAAGAATTTCTTAAAATCAAGTTTGATTTATTATTTCTTCTTCACAATCCATTACAGTTATTCAACATTCCATTTTTTATTTAAAAAAGCAGATCTTTCCATAAGTACCTGCATTAAAAAGTAACAAGAGAAAAGATTTATTTGTAAACAAATTATAGCACTAAATTTACATTATAAAGAAGTTAAAAAAATTATCTTCAACTCTACAGCTTTATTATTAATATTAATTTTTTAAATTATAAAATTGCTTTTAACTGTAACAATCTCTCCAACGCATCTTTCAATATTTCTGTCAATATTCGAATGTAAAGGAAGCATTAATTATTCCAATAACGCTTCATGTGAGATGAACATTGTGTTCTTCTTTGAAATTTGATACAATGACAAGCTAAATTTTCTAACCCTATAATTTATTTCTTTTTCATAGTTAAAAAAAATATGCATAAGACATAGCAGAAAAAAATTAAGAAAAGTTAATAACGTAATCACAAACTTGTTCAAAACTATACACAAACCACTCTTACAGACTTTCGGTTTAGTAAATTGTATCAATCTTCAAAATGCTTAAAATATTTTATAATTTATAGCAATAACTTTGCCATATAGTTTCCAAAGAAATTGACAAAAATTTTCTAAATGAAGGAAATTTTGAAATGAAAAACATACTGCATGAAATAATAAAGCATACTCTAATTTTTACTATTTGGAAAATAAAATTTAGCGCCTCGCTAAAAATATTGAGATAAATATTCAAAGAGATGCTTGATTTTACTACTAACCGTTTTTTGTTTTAATATATGAAAGTTTTCTTCTGTAAAAAATGTCAGAAAATTTTCTTGGATACAAAATTTTCTGCAATTTCTTACAACAATTAAATTTCATTTCAGTCTTAAAGTATACTGAGTAGAGTTTTGTAATCAACTTCAGGAGTTTTCTAAAAATATATCCTGTTCTATCCACATGGCTTCAAATCATCGAGGCAATAAGAAATAAATTAAGCAGGATATGCGTGTCGTTTTAATTACATTAGAAGCTTGTTAATTACATTAGCAAGCAATCTGTATTTATTTTCCAAAATAAACACAGATGTGCTCTGTTATGAGATAAATATTCTTCCCGATTTTCAAATATATTTTGATTCTATTGAACATAGGGAAAAAGTTTTACGAGGAGTTTTGAAAATTTCAGCATTAAATCATTTGCGTCATCAAAGAAGATTGCCAGATTACTCATCCCGAGCTTAAATAATATTAATTTTTTACTTTTATTCATTTTAATTTTAATTATCATTTATTTAGTGGATCTATAACGAAAACATAAAAGTTGAAGAAAAAGTCGCTTAACTCACCTTCTAAATAAACTCGTGATAAATTTTCAATAATGTTCCCCCAAGCTCCTTGACTCAGGGTTTTAAGATTGTTTCGCTCTAATTCTACAGTCCTTAAACTTGGCATGTCTTTAAAAATGTCATCTGGAAGCGATTCAATGTTGTTGTCACTGAAATTAAATAAATTATATCATTCTCACTTCATATCCATTGTAAAAAATTGTCTAAAAGACTTAAATTCCTGAAAGAACTATTTGTGCAGAGAAAATTCTTAAATTATTATTGAAATAATCGCAAGTTTGAAAGTAAATATAAAAATAGAGAGCATTCATTCTCCAAATCATATATCTTTTTCTTTCTTTAAAATTTGTTAGTTTATTAAATTTCAGTTATACTGTCAAACAATGATCTAACGCTATTGCACAGACTACTTTTCATTTGATTCATTACAAGAACACGCATATTGAACAACTGACGGTTACGTTCAAAAGGACAATTTAGGAATCCAGAGAACAAATCATTAATTTATGGTGATTTCTGATATTAGTTTATGAAATCTATGCAAAATATGGGGCATCGCTACTACAACTCCTTAATTTGTCGTTAACCAATTCTAAAAAACTTTTAAAAAGTAAACTAAGGGTAGATAAATAAATTTTTTAAATGATTGATTTTTCATCAATTCTTTACTATTCACTTTTTATATTCATGCTCGTATGTTTGTTTCCAAGTAAATGTTTGTGGTTTTAAAGAAATACAAATATCCTTCCAAAAACGGTACATTCACAAAAATAATTTTGTGTATTTTCAGATTAGCTTTTTATTTCTTCTTTAAACCCAATCCCAAATTATATATGTATACTAAACATCAGTAAAATGTAAATTTCACAGGCTAAAATAAGTAAATAATTAATAAATGTGTAGGTGGAAATGAGGAGAAAATTTTCGGAAAATCAGCTGAATGACTTGTACAAACAAGTATTTATGAAATGAATCATGTCATATGTGTTGTCTAATTTTTAAGTAATTTAATTAAATAAATTTGAGAGGATAACGACCAAAAATCCAATCATAATCTTTATTAAATAAAAGGTAATAAAATTCTGTATAACCTTCTCTAAACCTGAAAGAAAAAATTCCATATTTCTTTTTACAAAACTAAAAAAAAAATTCTCTTTCTAAAATTTTTTTTAAACTTTCTAAAATTCAAAATTCTCTTTCTAAAATTTTTTATAGTTATAGTATACGACAAGTAAAAAGGAAATTAAAGAATCATTAATTCACTTTATGTATTCTTAGCAAAGCGTTTTTAAACAAAAACACAAGTTTTTGGGACATAATTTTTGATAGTTCGAAAACTTTGATTAATTGAATTAGCAGAATAAAATTTGCAATGCGTCTTTGCTTAAAAAAAGTTTATTTCCTTTTTTCCTAGCTTTTCACATAAAAAATGTGTATAACACATTGTTTTACGAATACATAGTTCAATTTTTACAACTACACTGTTTTCTGAAGATGGAATTTTAACTTTTATTTGCAATGATTTCATTCAGGAGATTTCCACATTACTTATCAATATATCTTTAATTTCAAAAAAAAATTAAATGTGGATGATTCGAGACAAGTTATTTTCCCCATCTTCACGGCTTAATATCATACTTGATACCAAAAGTTCCCAAAACTTTTACCACATTTCCATGCATTCTAAAATATTTTTGGAGGAGAAAAAATAGTTTTATTCAGACATATTATTGTGGAGAAAAGAAAAATTTTAATTTCTTATAGATTTATAATGGTATTTTTAAGTCAAGCATTTTAACCTTTTTAAGAAAATCCGAATTAATATATCTAAATTAGTACCATTTTTGTCAAAATTGTTTTATATTGCTTAGTATTAATGACATATTAGGACAATTAAGTCATTTAAGTAAATTACGAAATTTATAATCAATGAATTCTAAAAATATATTTGAAATGTATTAAAACTCATTACGAAAGAAGTGTATTTTTTACAAATACAGAAATTTCTTAAGGAATTGTAAACTTGAATAAAAAATAAAATGCTCTCTACGTTATATCCTTCGTTTCTTTCAATTTATTTTAACTGTATTAAATTTTGCAATCATAAAATAAATTTGAATAAATTATCTTTGCTTACTTCATACTGATAGATCGCAAATTATCTGCTGGTATGGGAAACATGGATCGAGATATACTGATAATTTTATTGTCCATTAGGAAAATCGTTGTCAATGACGTCAGCTTAGAAAACACTTTATCTTCCATTTTTTCAATTTTACAGTTATCAAATGTAATGGATCTAAGAACAGGCCCAGAAGAAGTAATCCAATCATTTTTCAGCACTTTGATGTCATTCTTTTCGAATGAGATTTCCTTTAAATTGTTCAAGTGGCCCAGTGAATAAGAACCTACTGGATCTTCTTCGTCAAAGCAAGACAAGAAAGTGAGTCTGCTCAATGAATTTTCTTGTCCTAGGAAAGGGGGAGATTCCATATTTACCGTTGAATGGCTGAATACGATTTCGTTTATTTGTGGTCCCTTGAAAGCATTTGATTTGATGATACCGGTGTCAAACATCCATATGGAAACTGTACTGATTTTATAATCAGTGAGTCTGCCTATTCCATCCCGAATCTGTTTATTATCCTGAAGGTAATTGCAATGCATAGTTGTGCGATCCTCATCTTCCTCGCAGTAGCACGGATAACTGTCTTCTGGATGGGGACATTCTTGTTCAAGAGCAAAAGATCTCCCGACACAAAAATGCAAAATGGCTAGTAACAAGCAGTGCTTCATACCTGGCAGGAGGTTTCTGAAAAGGAGATATATCTTGAAATATGGAAATATTTATTTGAAGACGAATTTATTTATCAAAAAAATTAAGTAAAAATTATCAATAAATCAGGTTACATCGTAATTTGCTCTCTCGTTGGAACTTGGTGAAAGTAACAAAATTTAGGTAATATTTGTCAAAATGGTTTTAACGCTTTCAGATGCAGCCACTCCACATTTTAATCGCAAAATAATTTTTAAAAATATGTATTCCGAAAGTATAGAGCGAATATTTTAAATTTTATATTTCACCATTTTATTATTATTAGATCCCATATGTTCGATATATGGATCAAAAATCTGGAAAGAAAAAATGTAAAATAATGCCTGAAAGCTTTCTCAGTTAAGGGATTACTGACGTTATTGAGAAATAACTTACAGCTGATGGATAAGGTTTTAAAATTTGTTTTTGTTCATAAAGTTTTTGTTTTTAAATCAATTTTTGACCTGATGATACATTGAAGAGTAGCAATTATTTCTTGATTTTTAACAGTAGCATGAAAATTATAAGGCATATCATTTTTAAGAAATAGTTCATTTGTATTAACTTCTCGTTAGGCAGCAACAAGAGACCTATTTTGGGACAGAAGACGTGATTTTGAAGTAATACGTCCTTTTAATTCCTGCAATGTTCGAAGATTGGTCATACACATATGTGATTTCAATTATCCTAAAAAAAGTATTTCTAATCAGGTAAGGTAATATTGGGGACTATTGTTGGATAAAACATATATCCAATTCATTTCTGATAGAATGTTTCTATAAAGAATTGCTTTGAGCTTAAAATCTTGTCTGAGGAATCATATTATGTTGAAACCATACATTCTGCAATTAAGGCACAGCAAGTTCTCATCTGGTTAGGGAATCATATCCCGCAAAAGTTCCAAATATGATGTATCCTTTGACATACTCTAATAAAATACAATACCTATCAATTGTTGTTGTAAATTCAACAGCAAGTATTTATCAAAAAAGTGTTTGATATAAAATTGCTGCAAAACTTTTTTTCTATCTTCCAGTAATGCATATTCTGCCTATTATATACACTGATGGAAAAAATAATCCCAAGACCAAGAAAAAATTATTGTACAGTAATGAAATTTTAGAAATACATTTGTCTAGGTAACATATTTAATTGATTAAAGTTTCAAGATCACAGGTAGAGCCATTGGCGAGAAGAGCCATTTCAAATGTGAAATGTTGGTACATTAGTAACCGGTGTAACCGCCAGAATTTTGAATGCAAGCATGCAAACGTGCATGTGTCGGATATCAGATTGGGGGATGGAGTTCCATGCCTGTTGCACTTGGGCGGTCAATGCAGGGACGGTTAATGCTGGTTGTGAATGGCGCTGGAGTTGTCGTCCAATGATGTCCCATACCTGCTCGATTGGAGAAAGATCTGGTGATATAGCAGGCCAAGGCAACTTGTCGACACTCTGTAGAGCATGTTGGGTTACAACAGCGGTATGAGGGCGAGCGTTATCCTGTTGGAAAACACCCCCTTGAATGCCGTTTATAAATGGCAGCACAACAGGTTGTATCACTAGACCGACCTACAAATTTGCAGTCAAGGTGCGAGGGATAACCACGAGAGTGCTCCTGCTGTCATACGAAATTACTCCCCAAATCATAACTCCAGTAGTAGGCCCTGTGTGTCTAGACCGCAGACAGGTCACTAGCAGGCGTTCACCTGGCCTCCTTCTAACCAACAAACGGCTATCACTGCGACCAAGGCAGAACCGGCTTTCATCAGAAAACACAACAGATCTCCACTCCTTCCTCCAATGAGCTCTAGCTTGACACCACTCACGTCGCAAACGGCAGTGGTTTGGAGTCAGTGGAATGCACTGTACAGGGCGTCTGGCTCGGAGCTGTCCTTGAAGTAACCGATTTGTAACAGTTCGTTGTGTCACTTTGGTGCCAACTGCTGCTCGAATTTCAGCTGCAGTCGCAGTACGATTATCCACAGCCATACGCCGAATACGACGGTCTTCCCTCTCAGTAGTGCCACGTGGCCACCCAGAACCTGGTCTTCTTGAGGCAGTACCTTCCTTTGACCACTGCCGCCAATACTCATACACAGTGGATACATTCTTGCCAAGTCTTTCAGCAATATCGCGGAAAGAAAACCCGCCTTCTCGTAGCCCTACAACACGACCTCGTTCAAATTCAGTGAGCTGTTGATAATGGCTTCTTCGTCTTCTCAGAGGCATCCTTGACTAACATTAACCCTCTACGTCAAATCTCAACTGTAAATAACGATCACGAACCTTACAGCGCTTATTTAAAGCAAACATCATTTGCATGTTCATAGTGCCGCTACTAGCGCCACACTTACGCGCGTAGCTCGAAATTTGAATCGACGTCATCTTTCAGATGTATAAACACGCCTACCAAATTTCGTTTATCTAGCACAGCTCCTTCCTAGTGCTGGGATTTTTTTCCATCAGTGTATGTGGTGCGAAAAGTGTGCTTCTTCGGCCCTCTTAGAAACACTGGCTGGACCTCTAACTAGTTCTTGCTGAAATTGTATCACAAGTAACATACATCAATATCTCCACATAGCAATGTCAGAAAAAATGTTATGTATGGATAAATACTAAATGCGTTTAGAGTTATCTAAATGAGGCTTATCTAAAGGTAACAGGTTTCATATATTTCACATATGCTGCTATTCTAATATGTGAGGGTGCATCATAGTACATATAAAATTTATATTTTTCGTCTTATTTTACATGGTCTTATTTCGTCTTATTTTACATGGTCTTACTTTCGTCTTATTTTACACAGCCGATTCAATCTTAATTCACAGATTTTACCCTTAAACGAGTCATAGCATTTCACATGGCTTGCCAAAAAGGTTGCCAGCCTTCAGAAAAAGGATGTCGATAAGCTGCATAAACTATCTCACCTTAGAGCCACATCAAAACAGAGTCATTTTGTAATACTCAGTTTCCGAAAATCTCTTCATGACCATGAGTTTCATTTAAAGCTTTGAGAAGCTTTATGATTTATAGTTTTTAGATAAATAAATATGATGTTCCATAGGTATTTGAATAATACAAAATTTTCGTACAATTCGCCGAGAAAACACAATTTGAGTCGAGTTGGTAAGTCTTGGATTTTAAACCATCTGCATAGTCTACCTTGTCTAGACAATCAAATTCATAAGTAGCGAGTTCAACTTCAAACAAATCACTAAATTTCCCAAAAATATAGCACTTTGACATTTTTCTTGTTTTTACTAATTTAGATTGGGCCATTTTACTCACAGAAAATCCCCCAAGAGCACAAAACTAATAAATCAGTAACACTATAGACCAGAGGTTCCCAACCTTTTTTGAACTGGCACCACCTTTTCTAATGAATATTTCAATATCACCTCAATCCCACTCCACATAAATAAGAGCGCACATAATGCATGGTGAAAACAAGAATTTAAAAAAAATTCTAATAGATAGAATATTGTTGGAATTGAAACCCTACTGAATTTCCTGTTTATATAAAAAAAAGAGGAATAAAAACTTTAGTTTACTGTAGTAAGGACAGGCAAAGATTTTGATGATACGAATTCTTCATAATAAACCAATCAAAACCATGAAAAACCAATCAAAATGCATACTTAATGATATTAAAATTTAAAGGCATCGAATTTCTAACTTAACTAATGAGAAGGCTGAATTTGATGCGTTTTAAGAAACCTGTTAATATCAGGCTCGATTTCACTTAAAAAGAATCGTGAATCGCCGCGTTCATTAATATGGAGCTGATTTCTCTTTTTCGTTACCAATGTTGCCTCAGCACTAAATCCACATTCTGCTAAATATAAAGAGGGGAATGCTATCAGAAGTCGTTGAACAATCGACCATAATCCTGAATGCAGTTGCGAAATAGACCAAAATTCTTGGTAGCCATTCTTGAATTTAATTTTTAGATCCTCATCTGTCGTCAGTTCTATTAGTCCTTCTTCTAACTGAGGTGATCCTGCTGTGTTGACATAGGACAAAGGATCCCAAATCCAGTCTGGTATGTCCATGTTAAAAATGTCCTGGAATCATTTCTTGAAGTTATTGTACACTATATTTGGTCAATCTTCTAACGCCCCTTCGTGCCATATCAACGCCCCCTAATTTTCTCTGGGTCTTTTACCGCCCTCCCAGAAAGCTTCAAACGCCCACATTGGGAACCTATGCTATAAACCAGTGCTCCGCAACCGGTGTGCCGCGGCACACTGGTGTGTCATGAGCCAGATACAGGTGTGCCGCTGTCAAATACATTGTATTTGACATTTTACAATTTTTCATCATGTATTTAATGCACAATGATATTTTTTTTTCATTATAATGTCTATTTTTCTGAATATACGATAGGATAATTATTATAACTAAATAATTATTCAATGGCCACCTGGTGAGAACAATTGGAAACTGCATAGTGTGCTGTGTAAACACCAAAGCCCACCAAATTAATCATAGATAAAGCAAAATGACTGTTATGCACGTCGTTGAAAACTCATGCGCATGTGTTATTTGCATTTGCGCGTGGTACAACATCACGTTCACTCGTATGTCATTGTTGTCACTATTTTACAACACAAAGTTAAATAAACACGTTCCTACTACTAACGATAATTATTATTAATTATCTTACGGAATTATGTATTAATTAAAAATGATACGCAGTCATGCTTAAAAGATTGGCCAAGAACTTCGGGTCGCGGTGTCAAATATTGAGCCGAATATAAAACTTTTGTGTTCATTGAAACAAGCGCAGTTATTATGATTGCGTAAGCGAAATTATTATGATTGAGTAGAAATAAATATGTTATGGTTTTATGCATGTATAGTTTTCAAATAAAAAACAAACATTTATTGTAAAATTTGTGTATTAATTAATACCTATATACTTTAGCTTTTGGTGTGCCGCGTAGTTCTAGAAAGAAATAAGGTGCGTCGTAGGTGAGAAAAGGTTGCGGAGCACTGCTATAGACGGAGCGGGAACAGAAACTCAACTTAACTCGGCAAAGCTACTGATTTGAAAACAGGCCTCTCTTTGTCAGAGGCAAATCTCCACTTTACCTCAATAACAGTTTTCTGGCAACGACTCATTGCCATCCCAGTGCAATAGTAAAACTGTTTTTATATTTTTATCCATATGACAATGCCTAGTAAAAGCTTTTATTTCATAATTGAGGCATGTACATATCCTTAAAAAGTTGCAAAAAGTGTATTCTTATGATAGTTTAGCTTCCTTGCGGAATCTCAAGACTTACTCCAATATGTTTTATTTATCTTATCTATACCAAAAGGCAACTTTTCAGCCCCAGTATAAATTACAGATTAAAAGTTGTTTATTTCATAAGAAAAACCCTTAAAATGAATCAAAAGTTTAATTTTTATGCAAATTTAACGTCCTTGTGACACCTCTAAACCTACTCAAATATTTTTCATGTTTATAATTTGTTTTACCTACACCAAAATATGACTTTTCCACACTATTAAAAATCAAAAACTGATTTTTTCGTTCCACCCTAATGCACATTTCTCATATTCATAAGAAAATGATTGCTGATTGGGTCTCTTTATCTTGAAATATTCACTTTTTTTTCATAGTAAAAGCCATAATTTCTCTTTAAGAATGATCGAAACCTTCCACATTAATGCCCAGTTAGCTCAGACTTATTAGGTGGATATTACCAGGGAAGCAGAAAATTGAAAAGTGTGAGTGGAAGGATAGAAACATGCTTATCTGTTGGCATTGCAGAGAAATTATCTGAAACATGATACGAACTATTTACTAAATCAAATCTAAATAAATAAGAGGTTATTACTTACTTAGAGGAATAGTTAAATATTTGTTAGTTATTAATCATTGAGCACATAACCCCCCATATTCCAAACTCATTAAACTACCGATGAATATGACGTTTAAAAATCTTTTATTTATAAGAATAAGCTGTTAAATTTCTTAACGCTTGACCATATTCGGGTGTAGCACTATCAAAATAAACTCTCAGTTCTTTCTCTGAATTCAAAACATATTCCGATTTAACCAAGATTTAAAAGATTTGATTGAACATTTTATATGTATATCTGAGAGAAGTTTGGATTTCATTGCAGCAATATTCACAGAGAAGAGAGTAAATAATTTTATTTTGTTTCCCAATGCCAAGGCTTATTCTGTTACAATATTCATTTCTAATAGTTCGATTTGATGAGCTTTTGAGAAAACATACTCATAATAAGATCCGATATTGTCTCTAATATCAGGAGCCACTCGCCCTTAGGCAAGATTAAGTCATGAACCTTATCAATCTGTCCTGATTATTACTGCTTCGAAAATTCTAATATTATTAAATTATTTGTTTATAAACAAAAATATATGTTATCCTTAGTCAACGTATTTAACTTGAAACATGACATAATTCAGGGACTTCTCCAAAAAAATGTTATTTTTTTATGAAAATTTTATTTTGTGAATTCAGAAAGTAGAGAGATTTTGATAGCTAATTAAATAATTAACTGAATAAACACACTTATCTATAATTAATAAAATTTTCAACTTTTTTTGTTCCTCTTATAAAATTTTTAAACGCATAAATTTTTCAAAGCCGTTGTTATAAAATTAATTTCCGAAAAATAATGTAAGCGTGCAATCTTTAAAAGTTCTGTAACAATAACCGTTTAACAAATGATTCGATCTGTTAGCATAACCATAGTGTTTTTCTGCAGTACAGACAAAATATAGTAAATTTTATTTCTGTTATTACTTTTCACAAAGTGAAGAACAAAAATTATTTTTCTTCAAGGGAAATATTGAGTTTTATTAATTTTTTTGTTTGAGGTACAATATGTTCCCACGTTTAGTTTCAACTTGTTTAAGAGCAGAATTCAGTGCTTCTCAAAAGTCTGATATGATTTCTGAATCCAAAATTTTCACATTCAAAGCAATTAAATTTTCAAAAACATTCAAATTTTAGATGACGAAAAATTCTTTTTTGGTGATTCACTTCTTTGACAGGAATTTTTTTCCTTCTCTATTGTCATTTGAAAACCTTTTTATACTTTAAAAATGAAAGTAAAATCATTTAAAATTTCAAAATTTAATTAACAATCAATAAAAAGAAAATAACATTTAAACAATTATTCAAAAATTCTTGCTAAGATATTTCTAGTGATGATGGTTTTCTTAAGAAACTTTACTTACATATACTGGCAAACTTATAGCAAAAAGAACTACTAAAGTTTCCAGTCCAACAATGTTTTTCACGTTATACCATCCGAAGATGTGAACAGCAGTTTCTGACTGATCTAAAAACAAACGGATGAGCTGTTGTATACTCATTTTCAATTTTTAAAACAATTATTTGAAAATTATGAATATTAAAAATTACTGCACATAATAATGCTGGTTTCGAAGAAGCATCAGTCTCGTACTTCCATTTTATGACATACTTAATTTTTACATGAAATTATATTTCATGAAACATTACTTACTTGACTCCAACGATAATTTTCATAAGTCTATTTAATTTCTGTGAACAATACTTTTTCACTTTCATGCATTCATAGTCTTAAACACCTTCTGCATCCTTCATATACTTTAGTATGCAACTTGTAAAATCTTTAAAAAAAAACTGATGATGATGTAACTTTTGCCATGACATTTTTATTGAAAGTATTATTTTTTGGATTTTCAATATTTTTCTGTCACGACACAATTTCTATTTGTAAGGAGAAAAATAATGCTGGGAAAAGGGTAAGTAAATCTCTGTAAAAAAATGGTTGAATAACATTTTGTTTATTTACAAAATTTAAAGAATAAATTGATAATTGAACGTATTAAATTTCTGAAACTTTAAAATTTTTTTTTTCAAAAATTTTTACAAATTTCGAAATTTTTTCCACTTGCCAAAATATATCAGAAGTTTTAACAAAAAATATTAATTATTTTAATTTTAAAATAAATTAGAATGAATTATATTCAATCAGATTCTAAAGTAACAAAACTTCCTAAACATACCTTTCTTAAGTTAAAGATAGATGGGCAGTCTATAGAATCTGGGTGAAGATCATCTCTCCTTTCCACCCTAATCTATTATCCAGCTGTAGCATTTCATTTCAGATTAAGTGAAATAGCATCTGGTAATATTTTCCCAAAGCAGTTTCAAAGTCGTATCTTCCTTATCAGTGAATGTATGGGAACGTTTGCATATTGCATTTAGAAATGATGGAAGGGCTTTTTTTTAGATAAGACGGAAGTTCAAAATTCAGATATCGAAAACCCTTTGCATAGTGAAGACTTTGAAGCTCATTTAAAATATTTTCGATAAGTGGAATAAGGCAAAAATAAAATCGATAAATGGCCTTCTTTAAAAAACTTTGCTCTAAAATATTTAGTAAAATCTCTTGGTAGTTTTTATCGTTTCGTATTTTAAATCTTAGCAAATTTTATCTTCCCAATTTTGAAATATCAAGTAAATATTTACTTATTAGTTTATTTATATCCAAACAATTCTTGAAATTATAGTAGAAATTAAATTTCTACTTCAAAAAATTTTCTAACAAAGTATACATTCATTGTCTCTTTTTAATATTAAACTAATACTGTTTTTAATAAGTATTTGGAGTTTACATAAAATAAAACGAACAAAAAGTGCACTATAATGCAGCTCATTAACAACATTCGTCACATAAACAGGATGGTGAAATGATGATTTACTTTGAAATCTTCTTCAGAGTCTCAGGTGCTCATTGAGTATTGATGCCAGATCAAGAAAAAAGAGAAATTATCAGAAATCGTTTTATTTGATGATGTCAATCTCTGAGTGATATAAAAAATCATGATGATAAAAAATATTTAGTTATTGTTTTAAAAGGTTTTCATTCTTGTTCTAATTATTGATCACAATTCACGATCATTTCACAATCATTACTCATTTTTAAAATCGGTAGAAAAAACAACAAGACGTGGTTTTCATTAATAAAACATCATGATAATCTTATAGGATTTTTCAGATCTTTCTAGGATTTCTCAGCTTCGGTGGGCTAGCAAATCAAAGTAAAAGCGATTCATACTCATAGAAAACCTAGTAAAGCAAAAAAAAATTAATTAGGTGCATACTCAGAGGAACTCAAATTTATGCGAATTCTGGGATTCAAAAAGTTTTGACATTTTTTCTCACATTCTATAGTCTGTATGTTAAGAGAGAACCAGAATAAGGACTTCCTTATATTTGCGTCAATCTGTTTGAAGCTTCAATGTATTTGCATAACAATTACAATGATACTGTTTCAAATTTGCATTGCTATTCTCAAAATTTATTTTATATATCTTGAATGCGTAGATTTAGGCAAAGAGTAAGAGTTCACATCAGATTAATGTCAACTTTTAGACATTTATTTTTTAAATTTTGTTCCCTGCATTGACAAGCCCGCTGTTGAAGTCACTGATTTTAAGCCGAGAGAGCGTCTCTTGTCTCCAACTAAGGTCAAGAGTGCGTCTTAGTTACTCAAGCATCACATTCGCTTGCACAACCGCTTTTTACAGGGGGCACATTCGTGCATCTCACAGATAAAACTGAAGAAGAACAACCATTCCCGAACCGGGACTCAAACCCAGAAGACACATTAACTCCAGGCCAGGAAGCTCAAAAAAAGTTTAATTAGAAAGTGAAAATTAGGAATATCAATGTATTCTTATTAATGGGTTAGTTAGTTGGACAGAGATTACCCCTGGCCCAGTCTATCTGAAAGAGTTGAGGATGAATCAGAGAGAAAAAACCTACAAAATCCCCGGCACATTTTGAACAGATTTAAAATCCTTTTAAACACATAAAACAGAAATTAAATATTAAAACATTCAAAATTCATAACAAATGCTAAACCTAGTAATAATAAGAGTATGCTATAAAACACAAGTGGCATGCAACAAAATATTACAATGCATAAATAACAGAAGAGCATCGAACACACTAACATAAGGATAACGAACACTACATCGAGAATAAGAAATATGATAGAAAATACAGAATTTCATAAGATAGAATTCTTCTGCCCAAAAACATTATAGGATCAATAAAAGAATTCATACAAAGTCGGATTATCATGAGCACTGGCACTTTCTCAATAAAAGTACATATGTGACAAGCGACAAAACTTTGGCAGATTCGGAGTGAATGAAATTAAAGATTTACAAGAAGAGCACAGTTGTTGGAAAATTGAGTTCAGGATGAGATTTAGTATAGGTCGAATTCCTTTAGGATGTTTATTCATTAAAATACCAAAACGAAATAGTTAGCCAATTTCGAGAGAATGGCTCTCAAACTTTCAACATAGCTTATGTACGAACAAACTGCCGAGCAGCATATCTATAAGGCGCTGGGGTGGTATTTACAAGACACGAGTTCGGTCTTGGACAAGTGCTTTTTACGTTTTCGTTCATTACGTTTTAAACATTTTCAGTATTAATAATCCAATAGAAAAGTTAGAAGGCATTGTTAAGTTTTGGAATGCATAATCAAATGGCTCGAAATATTTAGTGACATCGTACGGTATGCTTTATGAGCAGTCCAATTTGAAGAAAAATGAATATTTTTTTAAGGTAAGTGAAATTTATGTCCTAATCAAATTTTTAAAAGGGGGGTTGCAGATATTGAATATTTATTAATTTCATAGGATATCAAAATATATTTCTCTTGTTTAAAATGTTTTTATAATGATTACTATTCGGTTTTTTGTGTGTAATATGAAATTTATAGAATATTTTTATGATGCTAGTGATTTAATTAGTATTTATCAGCATTTAAATAATTATTTCCTCTTTAAGAAATTGATCATCATTTGCAATTCATTTTCCTTCTTAAAAGTAAAATTGTGATTCAAGTATTAGGTGAATGAATATTTATTTTTGAAAGAAATTTATTTTCAGAGCATTTATTTTTGACTGATGAAAGAATTACGTATTAATTAAAACTTCTGTAATATATTTAAATAATTTTCAAAATAAAAAATGCATTCATACCTTCGATTCTTTTTTAAAAATTATAATTCAGGTATTAATAAATTTCTTTTTAATTGAAACTGTCCTTAAATTGTTAATTTAAGTAATTCTGAAATTAACAAAGCATTCATATTTTTAATTATTTTTCGACCAAAAATTAAATTATAACCCAAGAATTGAGAAAGTAAATATTTTTTCATAAAAATAAAAAATTATTAATTAAAGCTGTTTGTTACTTGTAAAATTATTTTGAAATAATTTAGAAAGAAAAGAATTAATAAAAAGTTCAAAAACACTAGCCCAGGATCGTATTAGTGCCTTACAAACACTAAGATCTCAACAACGGTGCCATAGTATTGGTATAAAAGCTGTGCTGAAATTTTTAGGGCCATTTTCTCGATTTTGGCTGGCTATTGCTCTTTAATATCTTAATGAATGAACAACCTAAAGGCATTCTTCCTTTACCCTTAACCTAGTCCTCATCTCAATTTTCCAACCGGTGCCTTCTCCTTGTTAGACAATTTTCAAACAAAAGCAATAAAATAAATTATATCCATTGGAATAACTCAAATATTTAAAAGCAATAGTTAAAAATTAGCAGGATGAAAATAAAATGATGTGATGGTAAACGAATAGACACCCCAGAGATCAGGACCCAGTGTCGAACAGAAAACCCCCAGCAAACCTAAAGGAACTTCAACGTTAATTTTTTTAATTATAAGTGCTCAGAATAAAAAATGTAAGAATTGACTAAATATTGCCTCCCAGTATTTCATATATATTGTTGATAATACTGAAATCTTCAATTATCATTTTAAGAGATTTTATTTATCAAAAGATTCTGCAACCAATATTTCTTCTGTGCATCTTCAGGTGTTCTTAAGGCGTTAGTTTTTTTGTGAGTGAGAAGTCAAAAATATAATGATACGCAATACCAGCATACCCACAGATGAAAGTTGGTCGGTTTATTAGATGGATTTTTTTTTTAAAAAAACATGAAATAGACTAACCTCTCTAAGGTAGTAAAGCAAGATTTTATTCATAATTATAAAAAAATTATTCGATTTTTCCAAAAATGTCACAATATTACACATCAAATAGCAAGATGACAAATTGATTCACATGCTCCTGCCCTTAAGTCGCATGATCAAGAATTATTTTTCTTACTCGTTCTTAAATGCTTTTATCACACAAATTCTGTTTAGTATAAATTTATGGTCCATAAACAATTATTATATGCTCCATTATGATCATATAGCTTCAACGGCTTCTAATCAACGACCGTGTTGTTAGAAAGGAAGTATGCCACGGTATGTATACGCATCCCCGTGGAGGATGTGGCTTTCTCTCTTTCTCACTCATGGCATGCAAATTGCTTACCGGGAGAAAGTCGCTGAGTTAGGAGTATGATGAGGTGTCTTCGTCTATGGCTAGAAATGTCCCGACTTTAATGAATGAATTTGAAATATTAAATTACTCTACTATAAGCTCAACTCCATGAATGATAGGCATGCCCACTAAAAACACCACGAAGCTCGAATGTGTTGACACAAACATGTAAGTGCAATTTTTAAACAAAATAATTGAATGCATTACATTATGATTTCATATTTTTTTCATCCAAAAATCATTAAAAGAATAATTTGGGAGATTAAAATAACGTCTAATATACTAAAACTTAAAGGAAGAAACCGAATCTTCTTTTGTATTTCAAACAAAACATTGGCATTTGTTTTGAATCTACTTCTTATTTCTACATATAACAAAACATTCAAACAATTAATTCGTTACTGAAAAGAATGGTAATCAGTTCTGAAAGTATAATAGGCTTTAAATGTTTATCAAGCTTCATCTAAAATTTTCTAGTTATTCTAAAAATATTTTATATAGCACACGTACAATAGAATAAGCAGGCGTTCTGGCACAAGGGTAGTTCGTCTTCCTCGCGATCTGGGCGTCTCGGGTCGGGCATGGTTGTTATTCTGTGTTTTATCTGTGAGTAGTGTGAATGCGCCCCCTGTGAAAAGGGGTTGTGCAAGCGAATGTGAAGCATGAAGTTGCTAAGTCGTACTCTTGGAGCTACTGACAATCAGGGGGCACTCATTTAGGTTTAAAATTGCTGACAACAATCAGCGGACTTATCAATGACAAATGCTATTGAAAACAACAATAGAATAAAAATTCAAAAGACAAGAACTTCTTAATGTTCCGACTTTTGATTTAAGGCAACATAATGTTACATTATAAGAAAAAAAAGTTCACATTATCGGATACTTTACGGCAGAAGAAAAGGATAAGGAAATATTGAGGGGGGGGGGGGACTGCTCTGTGAAGCCGCGACTTCCGCCCAACATAGATAGAACTTCTAAGACAGAATTACATAGACTTTGCAGAAGTGGTGGAAGTCCTCTCACTTTAGAGTTCTATTCTCATTACTGGATGAAAATTTTTTTCGTTGTCAGTGGTGTGGCAGTGAAGTAAGAAAGGAAATGAGCACAAAGGATGATCAATCTGAAACAGGATACTAGAGATATCTTAAAAGTATCGTATCGTATCAATGTTCATGGACATTTCGAACTAGTATAAGGAAGATGCATCGACTAATAATATGGCATTCATTTCTCGAGGAAGCAGATATACTTTTTGTTGCTAAAATTTTCGGGACGTTAAGTTGATATCATTCCAAAATCGGCATATTCGCAGTCTATATTAAAGATTTAGATTCCTCCCCCAAGAACAATTAATTCTCACAAGGTAGAATTTCTACAGTTAAAATTTTCTTGTAATTTATGAATGACATTATTAAGCAATGGGGTTTAATATTAAGTTTGTATTCTGACAGCAAATCTATTGTCTACCAAGACAGAAACCTTGAACAAACGCTCTGTGCATTTCAAAATTGTATACCAAAATTCGAGATTTAGCTTCCAGATTGAAAATCCCCTATCCAAAAGCTGTCCAAAAATTAAAATTTTTAATTACCTGAAAAACAAATATGAAATATTTTGGTATTATTCTGGATATTCATCAAGCTTTCAATTTTCTAATCAATCACATATGTAAACAATCTAATAAAACATTCAGGAGTTTGTGCTAGTTTCATTTCTTGGTTGATAGTTTGCTTTCACCAACCTCAACAAATGCATCATTTACTATTATCGAAAGAGCCTTTTTAATTTGAATCTCTTAAAGTTATGCTATTAGATATCCACTCTTTAATGCCTCAAAAAAATTATTTTTTAGTCGGATATTGTCTTAATGATAGTGAGATGACAGCAGTTGTCCACAACAAATCTTGTAGATACTGCTTCGTTCAATTGCTGTGTGTTGGATGATTAGAAGTAAGAAGTAACAGTTCTTGTAAAAAGATTCAGAAGCAATGTATTAAAAAATTAAATTATGTAATAAATCAATCATAATTAAGACATAAAAAAATTTAATTTAAATGATCAGAATACTCTTTTCCCCAAATGTTTTTTTTTTCATGCTATAGCTTCCAATGGAAAAAATGAAACATAATTTCTTCTTCTTTCATTCAATTTAAGTAATATCTAATTAATTATTACCTCGTTCATTTGCATAATAACTGAATCTCCTATAAGATCATATTTAAAGCTATTTTGAAAAACAATGCAATAATGATAATACTTAAGTATCATTCTCAAAAAAAAAAAAGAATAATAATTCTCAAAAAAGAATAATCTTCGTAAATAGTTTATTTGAATGATTTATCTTTTGATTAAGGTGCAGGATACGTTACTGATGATGAAATTTCAAACTCTTAAACAAATATCTCCTTATACCGGCTTTCTGTTCAGCCATCTTCCATATCAGCTTGATATTTGTAGCTTTGTCCCCACTTTAATGCACTAATATTCGTTGATTTGCTTTTTTAAGGTTAATTCTCCTTTAATAAAATTTTATTTTAAAAATGCTAAATTTTTATTAAAAAAATTTCTTTTTTAATTTCAACAAAATACTATACATCATTTATGCTAGTGGTATGCTCTGAATCTGACATGTCTTTTGCAATATGTTCCTCTTTCAAGAATTTCTATGCAGTGTAAATTTATATCGAAATCCATAACTGTTAGGTCCAAATAATGAATCCATAAATGTTTTGTGCAAGTCTTATGCATCTTGAATCCGTCTCATTCAAAAATCATTGTTTAGCTTAATTTTTGTGTAAACCTGTATTTAAATTCAAGTTAAAAAGCAAATTTCACCACTTTTCTTTCTTATCATCTGAAAAATTTGATTTGAAAAATTGAAGGCATTTTAAAACTGGAAATGGCAAAAAAGGTAGGAAGGCTTAAACATGACTGGAACACATTTTTAAGTAATTCTTAACAATCGCTGCTATTTTCAATAGTTTCTGACTAGATATGGAAAGTTTATCACTAAAAAGAAATAATTTCCTTCCTGCTCATATTGGATCGTTGTATCACCTGATCCTGAAGTACATTGAATATTTCTCTGAATGGTTATTTACATCATCTTTATTCATCAAAGCAGATTCTCTAAATATGGTGAATTTGATAATGAAAATTCATGAGATGAAAAAATTCATGAGATGATTCATGTCAAAAGTTAAATATTTATGAATTTGAAAAAATAATATTTAAAATGATAAGAAGCTATATCAAACGGAATATTACCAATTAATATTCAGGAATTCACATATGCATCATGCTTCCTAATTTTGATGACATTGTTCAAAGCATTTCTATACATTTCACATGTCTTATTTGACTATATTTCTTGATTTACCTTTCCCTCTTTCACAAAAAATCTTTTGTGAAATTTTTTTGGTAATAAGCAATGATTTTTCAATAATAATTTTATTATTACAAAGACATTCATTTATATAATTTTCAGAAAATCCTCCTGGAACGGATCGAAAGCTGTCGGCGCTAATATGTATATAATTTACTACTCTATCTATATAGTTAATGTTAAAAGAGAACTACTGACGGGTGATAAATTTTGTGATGACGTAGTATTGAAGCAAGGATTAAATTATCCCTAAATTTAACATTTTCATTAAGAAAATTAAAAATATCGGTTCCATGTAGTAAAAATATTTCACATTGGAATAAATTCCGTTAACCACTACTACATTTTAAAAGTCTTAATTTTATTTCAAACATAAAAAAGTTGTAAATATTTGTCTGGTTATGATTGAATTTTACATAATCGTATCCAAAAAATACAAATATTTTTAATAGAAATTGATATTAATAAAACTTTTAAAGAGCGTCTACCTTTTTCATTCTTTCTCATTAACATATAGTATATTATTAATTTCGTAAAATGGCTTGCTTTGGCGATTTGCGAAAAGATGACATCTCCTCTGGATTCATAGTTCGAGCTCCTTCCCATCAATCTCTAAGAAAATACTAAACATATACTTGATATGGCACTCTCCGCTAAACCAGCCAGTTACCAACTATTTTTTTGATCTCTCTGCATTGTATTGTTGCTTTTCCTGAGTTTATTTTAATTAAAAACAATTTTTGCAGTTAAATTACCTGAATTTGAAACTTATTGATGTAACTAAAGAACAAAAATAATTTAGACTTTTATGACACAAATATTAATTTTATTTTTATTGAAAAGAACTTTTCCTTTCCATTTTACTTTAACTAAAATCTGCCAACTTCAAAGTTTTCAAGGATTTATTCTTCAGTTTCTCTGGTGCTTGGCATTCTCCATACAGAAGCACAGGCTTTGTATCAGTAGAAACAATCCATTTCAATGAGCGATCGCATTCCAATGGATTTTCTGAAATTGTAATACAATAAGAAAACAGAATGCGAATGAAATGAGTATTAATAGAACAAAAAGCCTAATTTAAATGAAAACAACTTTTGTTAAGAGCAGATATTTTTAGGCTTGTAAACCAAATGAGTAGATGCGCCTTTTACTGAAACACTTCTTTACATTTCTTTCGCAATTAAACTAAATCAGATTATGTTAGATCGAAATTTTTTTTAGATTGAACTGAGAAAATAAAAATGCTTTAGATGATAATTAGCACCACAAAGCAAGAAAATCTGATCTTAAAAGACAAAAAATAAGCCCTATTTATCAAAACAAATCTCGAAATTAAATATCTAGATAACTAATTATATTTTCTGATAAGTCACCATATGAAATGAGGCAAAAATGTCAGCATCATTTGTTTTGATATCCATGATTGATTGGTGTACTTTCCTGATTTCCATTTTTACACATAAAATATAATATTATTCTACATTTATGTATTTAAAATAAGTATGCAAGAAAATGACATTCATTTAAAAAATGTTTTACATTCATAATAAAAAATAAAAAACATTGTCTTTTTATTGCGAAAAATCAAAATTACTCTTCCTGAAATAAAATTGATGATGGTAACTTTAATCGTATTTTTTTCCTCTAAATTTCCATAATTGCTTCTTAGCAATCCATTTGTCTTTTAGCATCTTTTTTGAAGCAATATTTCTGATACCTTCCTTCTTAGTGTAAGTTATTTACAAAAAACTCCACTATGAATCTATATGAGGACTATTTTCGAAGCAGCTTCACAATTTAGAACTGTGATCAGATAATGAGTGCGCAGCTTTCGTTGGCAACTCATTCTCCATACTTTTACATCAGAATCATTAGAGAACGTTTGATTCACACCTGCAGACCGAACGATTATGGAACCTGCTATGATTAATTTATAGTCAATGTCTATAAATTAACAGAAGTGTTAGGAAAAGTTGTAATATTTTTTTTCTTTAAATTAAAGACCTCTTGACAGATTAAACTGTATTCGTTATATTAGAGCTTCGTTTGAGTATATATCAATTCATGTGAACTCACTTGAACTCTATTTTAAAGGGAACGTAAAACGAGATCATCCATATTATAATTTCTGTAATATAAGTGTCATATGTTCTTTTATTTTCATATAATATCAGAAAAGAGCTTCGATAATCATCTTAAAAAAACTAATTATCTAATTTAATGCTGTGCTTAATTTTGTGTGAATATATATATATATATATATATATATATATATATATATATATTCGAAGATAGATTCGGTAGATAAGCAAGTAGTAATACCTGAAAGATCTAATTTCGAAAGTTGAGACAACATTGCAGACCAGATTGGTTCCTCTAAAGTTGTAAGTCTGTTATGTTGAATTTCTATAATCCGAAGATTTGGCATGTCTACGAACAGATCATATGGGAGGTATCGCAAACGGTTGAAGCTAAATTTATTTTAAAATAATGAGTATCCATTTATGTAACAAACTTATTTTTTATATAGTTGTTATTAATACAAAACAAAGCTACTATTAAAAATTTATACAAACAAATTTAGTATTTACACAAATCACTTCAGTATTAGAAACCAAAAAGCAAAATCATTTTAAACTATTATTTATGATTATCTTAATAATTGTTAAATGAAAATGTAAAAAATTAAGAAAATCTGTTTATTCTCATGCATAATCTTTCATTCTCGTCGCCTTAGGTGAAAAAAATTAATAAACTTTACTGGACATTTAAAGCCAAACTCAAAATATTTGTACAGAAAACAAATCTTGCAACTATATCTAACTTTATTCAGATTTATTAGGCCAAAAATTAAAAGTTAATAATATTAATCTTCAAACAATGTTAAACCTAGTTTTTCTCAAAAATTTCACATTTATTTTTCAAAATAAATATCTTTTATAACTTGATTAAATAAATTTTATCGATGCCACATTACAGAAAATACTTAACAGGCAAAATAAATCATCTTTTCCTGATAGCTAATTTCGTAATAATGTAGGAAAATTCTCAATGTATTTGCTTTTACATTTTTCTAATTCGCATCTTCGTGTGGAAAATCATGTTTCTTAATTCAACCGCTAGACAATATTTTTTTTAATCTGTACTCTTAAGTGTAATAAAATATTTGAAAAGATTCCATGTTCTTCAAGTTGCTTTCCGCCTCGCTTTTGCAAATTTCATCCATTTTAATTAAAGTACGATTTTTCACTTTAAAAACAATAAAAAGGTGAGTTTGTAAGCAAAAAATATACTACTAAATTGAATTTAGCATAAAACAAGCAGATACTTTTTTGAAAATCTGTCTAATTTCAAAAGACCCGCATGATTCTCAGATGAATAATTTATTTTTATTTTGAAATTTGTCCATTTTATTTAAATTTGCTTATATTAACGTCTCCTTTTAAAGTAACACTAAGGATATATTGGTATGAACCTCATAATTTTGAACCAGGGTCAGATGACGAAGATGACACCTGCCTTATTTCTACAACACACAGGAGGGCTCAGATGGTATGAGAATATGTCCTTTTATCTAATGGCACATACGTATCTGATATGACTTGTTAAATAAGAAGATTATACTAATTATTTATTCTGCAACTCTTTGTAATCGGAAAAGTATTTTTAACTACATTCCGTTTCCATGTAACTAGACTCCAGAAATATCCATTTCTATAGCTCTTTATATATACTATACGGTATCCCCACTTATATTACTTGATGTGCTGAATGCCATAAAATATAGTATAGTTATCATTACAATAGTGTTGGCATTTCAGGCTAATAGGGAGAGACGATTTTTGTATAAAATTTTCGTAAGATAACATTTCTTTCATATACCAATTTAAACCGAATTTAGATGTATTAAAGTTCGTAGGGGTGAAGAAAAGCATTGGGATGCTCACCAAGATCTTTAGGTAAACACTGGGCATAGCATTTGTATAAAATCTATTTAATTTATACACATTTTAACTATGAATTCAATATCCTAATCATATTTTTATATCTCATTAAAATGCTACTAGTGGATAGACATACCAATATTTAATAGAAAGTAAAGTATTTTGTCCTATAATCTAAAATGTAAAAAAAGTCTAGTGCAATAAAAAAACTCATTTATATCAACACATCTTTACTAACTTTAATGTTTTAAATAGAATAATTGTTTTAAAAGTTGCCCTTTAGAAACTTGAAATAACCAAAAACTTAAAAAAGCATCACTCACATGTATTAACGTTTTCAACAGTAAAAGCAAAATAATTCGACCGAATTTAGTGCTTTTGTAAATAATAGTTTTTCATGTAATTCTACTGAATTGAAAAGGCTCTACGAATTTTACTAAAGGAATTTAAATATTAAGGACAAGAATTTATGAAACTTTAGCATTATTTAGTTTTTAAATTTATATTACTCAATGCAAATTTTAAAGCTAATAAATTTACCTCAGTAAGGTGAACTCTTTACTTTAGTAAATTCATAAACAGTCAAAATTTATAATTTAATTTCAATTTCCGTTATTGAAACTGAATATAGTTTGTAAACTTCAGAATGCTAAAGTAAAAAAAAAGAATAAAAATTTTTGGAGTTTAAAGAAAGGTATATAATAATCTCAGTAATGAAATATTTACTTCAGACTCAAGGAGCGTAGTGATTCAGCTGGACTAGGGAACATACTTCTCTTCAATGCAGTAAGTCTGTTTCCATCCAAAATCAAAAACATTACGTTTGTGGCTTTGGTAAATACGTTGTCTCCGAGGGTGATAATATTGTTATTTTCCAATGAAATAGATCTCAAGGAGTTTGGTGCACTTGATAACCAATCGTCTTCAAGTGTCATTATTTTGTTCTTGTCGAATATAAGCTCTTTGAGTTTTGTTAAATGACCGAGAGACCATGATCCTACAGGATTTGTTTTGTTAAAGGTAGCTCTCATTTGCAAGCTGACAAGATAATCTTCGAGTCCCGAAAACTGAGGAGCCAAGAGAGTAACTGTCGAATTTTCAAACATTATCCTTTCAATAGGAGCTTCTTTAAAAGCATCGGCATTTACGGGTTCCAGAATTCTGTTCATAAAGAAAGACATTTTGTAAATTCCATGATCTTTTTTTAAACCTTTTATGGACTTATATATCTGATCAGGTTTCCAAAAATGATTGCAGAACATCATAGCATCTTCATCTTCTTCTTCACAGTAGCATGGAAAAATATCAACAGGCTCGGGGCATTCATAATGAAGAGCTGCAGCTGACAATACTCCCAGCGCTAACACTGCAAGTGGAATTGCTAAACGAACCCTCGAATTTCTTCTGAAGACAAGCTGGGAAAAAATTGTCCTTGGTTATTAGAGAATGGTGCTACTCATAATTATAAAGGAAATATACATAAATAAAAGAAAATAGATTCATAATTAAAAACGAAATAATCGAATCTAATTGTTATTGTCAAAATTACCTTCGATCAGTAAAATTAATTCTACATAGCCTCACTAATAAGAAATGTAACAGTTCCGAAAAATTGATTTTGTATCTTATTGCTGTCAAGGTCTAATTTTGATATGTCTTCTCAAGATCTCGGAGAGCTAATCCGGACAATGGTGCCAAATAAAGGCATGATGCCCTTTAACACCCAGATCTCCGGAAACTTTACTCCAGTCTGTCTCCAAACATTTCTCAGTATTGCTTGATACAGGCAGAATGTCTGGAAACTTGCTAAATAGTGCTACTTGATACTTTGCCGTAACAGAAAATTCATAATGATGAAACAAGAACTTCGTAAACTAAGGGCAACTATTCTAAAGTCAACTACGTAAACTATAGTCATCTTCGCAAGTGAAGTATTGAAAAGTATGTGACATTTTGAATTGAGACTGTATATTTGTTTGTATTCTAACACTCTTCGGGATTTGTGCTTCACATTTTGAATCAGAAATGTGAGGAAATGGGAAGCATCAAGATTTATATTATGGTTAAGTTCACATATTAATATGTACTACTTTCAAATGGATATAAAATTTGATAGCTTCTTCAATAAGAAAAATGTCACAACCGAAAACTCGGAGCGAGTTGAATCTGAAACCTTCCTAAGTATTTCACATCTTAAATCTTGAGAATTATGAGGTTTAATGTATGCCTTTAAGCTGTATTGAAAGTTAATAGCTATAATTTATATTGCTATAAAAAATGATAATTTTCTTTGTTTTTCCTTTTAAAAAAAATTATTTTGAACCTGCGTCACCTTTCTGGATTAGTGAGACTCTAAACAATGTGTTGAGTATAAAAGCAATGTTTTCGAAATCTTCTGACTAGATTTAAGAATAAATATCATCACTTAATATCACTGATATACTATACTTACAATATTGCTGCTAAACTTTTCAGTTTTATTTAATTTTAGTATCTAATAACCTGAAGCACTTTTTAATGCATTCAAAGTTTAAAAGATTTCCGGAAATTATTTGATCTATTTCTTTTAATTATATAAAAATTAATTATGAGAACCTAAAAAAAAGTTTCTTTTTCTAGAACTCCGAAAAAAAAACCACAAATAAAAATTAATGTCAATAAAAATAATTATAAATCAACTAAACTAGATAATTCAAGAAGCACAATAATTTTTTTGAAAAATTGAAAGATAGGAGACTTATTAAGCTCTCATCGGCAAATCTGGTCATCTATGTTTGTCCTGTTTTCTCGTGCTTGTATTTTTAAATGATTCAAATAAGGTTAACAATTAGTATATTTAATTAAAAAAATTCGAGATTTATAATAATATTTGAATTACCGTTATGACAACAAAATTTAACTTTTCCTAAGTTGCTTACAAAAAAGAAAAAAAAAATTATTCAAATTCTCAGTTAAATAATTTTATTTAATTTTTGGTTCTTGATTTAATGTTTATTTTTAATATCTGAGCAATATTTACTTAATTTCATTAAACAAATTTCCTTTTTTGGTCTATTTTTAATACAGTTTCAGGGCTTAAATTTTGTGACACAGCATAAATTTTATTATAAAATCTTAATTTAAGTTGATTTTAACTACGTATTTACAAATGCTCATTAATCAATTTATTATTTTGAACAAAAAATTTCATTAGCATTTCAAATTAATACATTTCTGTTCGAAGTTTAAGGAATCTGGATGATCTTTTATTTCTGGCAATTAAGAAGCAAGTTGTTTATGATGAGAATTTGATTATAAATGTGGATTGGAATTTATTTTTTTTGTTTCGAATCTTTTTCGTCTTTTTCCTGTTATTTACAACCTAATAATTACTTCATTTTATCTTCCAGCAATCGGCTAGGTGAAAGATGATATCAATAAATTCTAAGCTAAACAATACCAATTCGGTTCTCAGTCTAGAAAACTGAAGTTGTTGGAATTCTAAAGTTTGACTACATTTCTTCTCATGTTGATGTAATTTTTTTATCTGAAAAAATTGTGCATTTCTTGACCAAGCTTTTTATTCAAATGCATTTTATCAGGTTAGTAATATTATTTTTTGATAAAGATTTACTTTTATAAAATTTCAATTCCTTTCAAAAGGAAAAGCAACCAAAATTTAAAAAAGCACAATGTTTTGAAATGATATTTAATTTTGCCAATTTTTGATCTAATAATATGGCTAAGATACAAATTTATCGAATTAAGTTTTAAACTGTGAAAATAAATAGAGATACCTAAAATAATCAAATCAAGGAAAATCGATTTATCGTAATTGCTAGCCTCGCTTAATGTGTCAAATTAAAAATGTAAAGAAATCGAAACGGCAATACAGAGGAATTAGTTTTAAACTGTTTTTTAGCTCAGCAAAGAAATTATAAAATTTTAAATTTGATAATTTTGTAAGTAATTCATTTTTTTCAAGTAATTTACAATGTATCAGTAAAATTATTTATTAAATATAAATATATCTATTATATCAAAATTACTAGAAAGCAAGCAAATGTCATTAAGGAGAAATTTTGAAAGGATATTTGCTAGGGATTGTATAGGATATTTGCTTCCAGCCGATAAATGTTACATAGTATCGGCAAAAAGTTGGGCACAGATGTATTTAACAATTATTTAAAAATTAAATGGTATTAAATATGATGTTAATAAAAATAATAAATAAATATCATAACATCAAATGGTAACACATAAATATAATAAATATTTGTTAGAGAAAAAACTTATGCAGCTATACCATATAGTCAAACATTTTATTTTTTGTTTTTATTAGCATAACAAAACGAATATAATAATTTAACTTTCCACTACGAAAAACTCAAAGCAAAGTAAACAAAAATAAACGATGAACCCTCCCAGTTTTGTCCCTCTGTAACTTCTGAATTCGTCAAGTTGCTAAGGATAAGAGGCAATTCATTTCTAGCTCATTCGACTCTCTGAGATGAATATACTTTGAATTAGATTAACAACTTTTTTCAATGACTATTTTATTACATCATTTTGAATTGGCCTTTTCATATCAACAAGAGAACGTTTTATTGCAGTATATTTTACGTGCACTGAGTATCCTGGAATTCTTTGGTTGAAACTCGAATTCGAAAGCCTCTCGCTTACAGTCGCCAGTCTACCTTTCCGATTAGAAGATGCTGATTGATATATTCAGAGTTACTCTGAAGTAATTGCCTGTATAGTAATTTTGATGTAATAACTTTTTTTGAAAATTATTATAATACATAAAATCCTTTTTATCATGCCATACGATTGACTGCTCTTGTCCCTTAAGTATTTGTACTCCTTAGAGAATGAAAGGTATATCAATCAGTTGTTTCAGTTCTTTTGAGACTGAAAAATTACTTTATACCATAAAAACTTTCCTAAAAATAGCGATAGTGCAGATCAGTATTACTGTTATAGTATTTCAAAATCGTCTATTTTAACATTTTCAAACAATTTATAAAAACTGAAGAAAAAATTTCGCAGAAAAGAGTTTGGAAAGATAAAATTTTGAATTTTAGGATGACATTAAAATATTACTTGTACAATTATTTGCTCCAAAATTTATAGACAAGTATCGAAATTTGCGTTAATTTATAATTAATTGAATGTTTAATTAACTTCTGCATTTTTAAAAGCTGACGGTGCTCTTTCTCTTGTAATAAAGAATAAGTATGCAAAGTTAAGTTAAAAATCGACCGAGTCGTTTAAGAGGAGATGTGGAACATAGATACTT
>JAPMOQ010038378.1:496922-555808 GCA_026543055.1 Argiope trifasciata
TAATCATAAAATTATTAAAACAATCAAAACACATTTCTTGAACAACAAAATTAAAACGAAACCGAATAGGTTGAAATCGAAATTAAAACTCAATTCAGCATTAAACGCTAAAAGTTCACAAAATGAAAGGTAAATGAATAAGAACCAATTAATGAAACAAATAAACAATACTATTTTCAAAGAATTATTTAAACGAAACAGAAGTAACTACGGAAACGAAACCAAAACCGGAATCGAAACTAAAAAATCATTACTGATTAAACAAGTTTTAAGAATTAAAATGTTTTTAAATCAATCATTGTATTTAGAGAGCGCAAATGCAGCTACAACTAAAATACAAATGAATATAAATTAATTAACAAAATAAGACAACCGAATCAAAATAATCAATAGAAAAAAATAGTCAATAGAAAAAGATAGTCAATAGAATATATATATATAGATAGATAGATAGAGAGAGAGAGAGAGAGAGAGAGAGAGAGAAATAACATTCCTTCTAAGATACGGCTTATATTTATATGTTTTAATCTCCAAAGCAATGCAGCACATATATCTATGTCATTATATGTATATGCAAGTACTTATAAACAAAATTAGCAATATTTATATATATATTCTATGCAAAAGATTCTATTAATCATTAACCAATAGCTTATCTGAAATATCGTAAAGTAAGCAGCGTAATTGAATAAAGAATCACATTGCACATCGAAATAAATATAAAATTATAATATATAGCATTATGTATTAAGGAAGAATGTGATAAAAACTTATATTATTAATTTCAAACTAACTAATTTATAAACGATTGATATTCTGACTGAGTAATGTAAATATTGTCCAAATTATTATTTTCAGAAAATTCTTGAATACAGATTCTAATTTTCTCAAAAGATTTAAAATTGCTAAAGTGCATGATTAATGTAATAAATATCTTTATTAAACAAATTTTTCTTTGGAAAACCGTTTCTTAACACAGACAATACAAACATTTTAAGAAATTTCAAACCATGAAAACCTTTCCTCCAGATTTTTTTCTTAAATATAAGGCCTTAAATAAATAATTTCGGATTGTTTCGAATATTCGAATTCGGATTGCTTCGGATTGTTAGTAAATTCTTTTTGCAAATAAAATACTTTTAAATTAATCTCCCATAAATAAATATGACTAATTTATAATTCTTCCGTGATTGAAATTGATTATTTCGTAGATAAGATTAAATAGTGCATATCTATTTAATGTTTCTAACAAATACTAGCTCCTGTGAATTCAAGATAAAAAAATTTAAAAAATATTGTTACAAATAAATCCTTTTAATGGATGGATCTAAATTTTATTTCGAAAAAAGCGTTCGAGGTATTTGAAATTCACGTAAGATAATTCTATTTAAGAATTCATCATCTATGTTATTTACAATTAATGCAGTCAAGTCATTTTTAATTCCACAATCAAACCATCATTAGACCTTACGTTCTATACTTTAGGATATCTATTAATTTTTATGCATCTGTTTTATGTAAACATACATTCAAAGGAAGATTTATCCCTTTAAATCTTTATCAAAAACTGAATAATCTAAGCAATTACCATTTTCTTAGAAACAAGCGCCTGGCCTCTGCTATTCCCAAAGAACTGGTATTGCATCGATATTTCTGCTTTTAATCTCGTTTCGATTCTGTCTAGATTTCCAGGTGTTCCTTTTCTCTAACTCTGTTCTAATTAGATAAGCTGTTTTATTTTGAGAACTTGGATTGGTTTTATAGGAATAACATTTATTTTTCAGAAAAAAGCATTCTAAGATTCATTCTTTAATTAAATGCACACTGGCAAACATATGGGATTTGAATTCAAGAAACATTATTCGAAATTCACAAACATTTTTTGACTTCATTGCTTCAAAGGCAGAACAAATCCTAAAGTATAACAAAGGTTTGTATTTAAGAGGGTATCATTTCTTGCAAAAAATAGTACTTTAACAGTAACATAGGGATTTCAATAAAGCATGTTTGAAATAAGTAATATTACAAAAAAGTTACTGTAAAACGTAGGCTTTCCCTTTTAATAGAATTGTATATTTAAAAATTTGCTTTTAATAGCAATAATTTTTACAAAATAGTGAATATTATGAAGAATATATTGTGAGTTTATTCTCGTCAGTTTATTACCTTTCGTTAAACACTTCCACAAAAACTTTATTCTCTCTTTTTTTTTTAATTTTGAAATATTTTTGCTTTTTGCAGGTTCCTTATAAGAATGAAACTATATTAAAAATAGAATGAAAACATTTTTAGACATTCGTTTTTTCTAATGAAATTTTGCAACTAAGCTAGTTTATACGTTGATGCAACTACATGATATGAGTATTCAAGCATATCGTCTAAGCAAGGAAATAAATGTTACACTAGATACCATAGCATGCTTGAGCGTTCCTAACACTATAAAATGGCTTTTAAATAGCAATATGTGTTAATGTTTAGTATTTATCTTTGACATTTAGAGGACTGTTGTTATGCTAAAATGTTTTTCAGCTCCCACTTAACAATCCTGTTTTGCAAAAAAAAAAAAAAAAAAAAAAAAAAAAACGTTTTTGCGTTTGTACACCTGTTATACAAAATCATAAAACCAAGTCATAAGAAATACTAAATCATAAAGAAATAAAATGTAACTTTATAAATCCCTTAAGTGAAAGTAATTTTTATATTATAAGTTAAAATAACTATCAAACCAATTTACAAATTGTTTTGACAAAATCTTTATTTCTTAATAATGCTAACAAATACAAAGAATTTTTATGTAAATAATTCCTAATATTTGGAAACTAGATATTTAAAAATATAACTTAAGTTTTAATATTAGCGTTGAACCTGCATTATCAAAAAATTATAAAGCAGAAATACTCAGTTATTTCGAAAGCAACTGATAATAATAATAGTTATAAGTAAGAACTATTTGATGTCTCACTAAATTCGAAATGATCACTCCTTCTCACCAAGAAAACGGCAGATGATATGATTACTTTTTGAAGTCCGTTCACTGTAGGAAATTATACCTCAAACTTTCTAAATAAATATTAAGAGCTTTATTAGGTAAACATATTGTTTATTTATTATTCTTTAAGAGAATACAAGAAACAAAAAAAATCCTTTTAAAGAGTACATAACGAAGTGCATATCAAACACACAGTATAAAGCTATAGATAGTTGAAAATAAGAGCTACAAAAAGCGTTTTAAGAATTTAAAATGTGCATATAGTCAATTTAAAACTTTTCTAAACATTTTTAAAATTTTAAAGATATCACCATTAAATATTAAAAATTATACACATCAAAAGTACAAGAGATTTAAAAATTAAATACATACAATCACAAAATATTTTTAGGAAACATGTTAGGAATTCAAAAGTTGAATACATTCCATCTTAGAGCATCAAAACATACATTAGGGATTTAAAATTTGCAAATATTTAGCCTTAAAAATACCAAAGAACATAATGAAAATAACAGATTCTTCAAAAAAATTGGTAAATTTTTTAATAAATTTATATAACTCGAATTCATCTACATAAACAAATTTGACTAACATATTCTTAAATAAGTTATTGTTTTAACATTGTAGCTTATATGGGAAGGCGCCAGAGAGACTTACTTATTTGAAAGGTCAATAAAAACAAAAGTGCTTCAGTTATTGTTGTAATTCTTTTTATTTGAAAATACAATATGCCAATTTTTTTATACAGTTTTAAAAATGACGTCGGTTAAATGGCGACCTCCATTGCGCATACACTGATTAAGTCAATTTCTGAAGTTCGTGTTCACTCTTTGCAGCATATCAATCGGTATGTTGGCAATGGTTGCTCTTGAGATGATCTATTGTGGTGGTCGATCGACATAAACCAGGCATTTCAAAGTGAGCCTCGTCACTGCAAAAAACGATCGCGTCTTCAGGCAGGTTGTCAAACAGCATGTCACATGCATTTTGATGGGCAACAAAATCGCGTTCAGTTAATTCTTTCACAACAGCCAATTTATAGGGATGAAATGGAATGTCTTGATGGAGAATTCTTCGAAGAGTGGTGTCAAAAACTCCCAGAGTAGCTGTGTGTTTGCTACCCGAACACCCGAGAGAACGCAGAATTGACTGCCTCACTCTTTCGACATTTTCCGAAGTTCTGGTGGTCCATTCATGTCCATTTCTGGGTTTAGAGACACTCCTGAAATGAATTAACCCACGACAGGATCAAATTACGGTCAGGAATGGGTCTGTGAGAAGGAATTTCAAAGCGAGCTTGGAAGGCACGTTGCGTAGCGACAAGTGGCGACCGTTAGAAAAGGAGCTCTCGACGGCGAAGGCCCACTGCCCTGTAGTCCAGAGCATGAAAGCAATTGATTAGAAAAAGAAACAAACGTGGGGACTTTCCCCTCCAGTAGCACTACATATCACCCCTCTACCTACCCAACTCACCACTCGGGAGTTTTTCCAAATAACTAAGTTTTTCTAGCGCAAATTGTACAGCAAAACGTACAAAGCTTAATTTGTCACTTTATGCATATTATTAATAATTTAGAAAGAAAAAAAAAGCAGAACACAAGGAAAATCACATAGAGATCTCAAACTAAAAATGCCAAACACATTATGCAGAATTGATGAAAATATATTATGTGAATGAAAATGATTATTTTATAAAACAGATAGAGTGCTAATAATACTTTTTCCAGAACTTTTATTTATTTTTTTAGAATCAGGATCTCTTTTAATATTCAAGATAATACTAAAGTACTGAATTCTCAATGCCAGCTCATTAGAAAATGCATTAATTTTATATTGGAAATTGAGACTTTTTTTAATATCTCAATTATATCTTTAATAATATATCTATACTGTTTTTAATAATGTTTTTTTTCCTTTCAAGATTAGGTCTTCAACGTGTTTTGAGAAATCTAATTTTGTGCCAGATACAACATCTAAATCAATAACTGAATACGAGCGAAATAGTGCAAGATTATTGATTTTATCAGAGTAAAACAAGGTTTGTGAACTCCAAGTATAATTAATGATGCTGTATTTCTCAGTATTCAGAAATAATATGCTTAGGCACTACTGGAAAAGAAATTTACAAAAGAGTAGCTTATATAATAGATTTTAAGTGCTTAAACAATATTTGCTCATACTTGCCATAATAACTCCTCGTGCAACTCTGAATTAATTGAAAGGAGGGATTTTATGTGGGAATTAGTTCTATAGAAGAAATAACTAAGGAACTTAAAAGTCAAAGAAAGACTAACATACACAATATTAAAATACGGAGAGAGGGACAGCATTTTGACACTAAATATCTGGTACTCACTTTTAGGTATCCAAAACTACCATAGTCTATTAAAGCAGGATACTTGAACCTGGCTTTAAAGCCGTATATACTGAATATATAGCGTAGTTTCCAATGTCGACGTTTCGGCTATTCGAACAATAATTGTAGAGGAGCAGGCGCCCTTTGTGCTGATAACTACATGCATGCATGATAACTCTACTAACGGCATAGGAGAAATGTGCGAATTGCAAAGGTCATTTCTGTTTCAGCGGTCAAATGGCCTTGTTTTTTAGCGGTTAGCAGACATCACTAAGGCGTACTTCGGTACTTCGAACCTTCAGAAGCAAAATTGTAGACGTTGAAACCGTAGTGAATATTGCAAATAACAATATCCAAAACACTTCGCCCATGTTTAAGAAAATTTCGTAGACCTTGGTTGAAAGAACACTGTCTCGATACCTACGAGAACCAAAAGAAACTTAGGAGCAAATTTAGAAGGCACCCAAAGACAGAAAGCCTTGTCGCCTTCAAAAAGTCGAAGCCTTTGCTCTTCGCTCTCGGCTCCGTAGTCAGGGATAATAATGGACTAATTCTGCATCATCCATCATATCCTCTACTTCCAGTAAACTTTTATGTCACTTATTAATGGGATTTATCGTGAAACTTACAGTCGTAATATAATGAAAGGAAATAGGATGCATTGTTTTAGATATAACAAATATTCACGGACAAGCATTCGCACAAGTTTCTGAAATTGATTCTTATAGTCTTGTTTTTCTGACAATTAAGAATCACAAGGAACAGGTTGCCACTGCGTTTTAATGCTCGAAAACCCTTCCCATATAACTGAAGATTCAGGATGCTTGAACTGGAAATGACCTTGTCTAAAACACATGGCCCATCCAGGACCAAGTGGGATGACATATAACATGATTTGTCATTTGAATTAAAATTCTTTTTTCTAATCCATCACATTTATTTAACATTATCTGGACTGAGCAGAAGTATCCTTTACAATATCCTGAAGGTATTGCGATCTCAGTCTTAAAACCTGGTAATGAACTATCCAATTCTTTGAATTATATACTAATTTGCAAGACCTTTGAGAGCATAGTAAATGCTTGCTTAATTTTCGAATTGGAGAAATAACGATGCATCTCAACGTTGATGTGTGGTTTCGATAAAGATCGACCTACTTTCGACGACCTCATATTACTGGAAATCCAAATAAGAAGCATTTGTAAGGTGAAATCGCCTTATTTCTATATTCTTCGATATTGAGAAAGCGTATGACCATCTATAGTGCTACACTATATTTCCAATAATTTTTAACTTAGGATTTAAGAGAAACTTACCCATAATTTTAAAGAACTTTCTGTCTCATCAAACTTTTTCGGTCCTTATGAGAATGTTTTATTCTATCATTTCATTCAAGCTGAAGGAATCCACAATTAAGTGTCCTCAATACCCAGCTTTTTATTGTTCATATTCAAATTTTAAACATTTGCTATCATTTGTACATGCTAGTCTTTATGTAGACGATCTGCACATCTCTTGTTAAAGGTGTTATATGAACCTTAGTGAGCGATACTTACCAAACACCATGAACAGACCCTTGATACGAATAACAACGGATGCTCTATTTCTTCGGAAAAAAGAAAATGCATTCACTTCTGAGGGAAAAGAAACTTCACTCCAATCCAAATATTCATATCCAGAACATCTAACTTCGTGTGGTGAATGACTTACTGTTTTGGTTGTGATTCTTGATCGGATGCTCACCTTCCTTCTTCACTTCTTACATCTGCGGAAGAGGCTTGAGAAATTATGAAATAATTTGAAGTAGTCGTAATGTTACAAAATTTGAATGTCAACTGGGTGCATCTGGTGTGATAAATAGAAAATGTCTTCAAAGTAGAAAAACATCTTTAGGTCGCGATTGAATTTCCATATTCTATTTTTACCAAGACGTTATTCTCTCCCGCATTGATTATAGCTACATGCTGTATGGTCCGCACATCCTACAGTTTTGCATCAACATGATCCATCCACCACACTGCTCGGAGAATCTGCTCCAGAATTTTTCATGCTTCTCCTGTAGAGAGCTGATACATTATCTGTCATCAACTACTTCTTCATTTAAGGCGACAGAAATTATCTGCTTTTTTATTATTTTCTGCAAAGTCTGCCCCAAGTTACTCTATTTGCTATGAGAAGATTCCATTTGGTTTTTGTAGATTGTACGATACCCTTCTTTCTCACATTCTTTCATTCAGTGACAGAGCCAAATTACTAATGCATGACTAGAATCTTTCAAACTTTCCTATCAAGTGGATTGATTCCTTTTTCCTTCCACACTGGGTTTAGCTACTATTAACTTTTATGAATCCATTTTTAGGATTTGATAAACCGACAACTCTTTAAGATGGTATAATGGCTTTAAGACGAAAATAAAGAATTATGTTCTAGAACTATGTTAGTGCAATTGTATTATTTCAGAAGGGTTACCCAAACCATCAAAATCCGATCTAAACCTCAAACATAAAGTTTTTAACAAGATTTTAAAAATCTCAAAAATTAATATATGTTCTTTGTGTTTTTAGGGCCATTTTTAATTATATTTCAGTTCTTAACTATGCCGCTTTATTCCCAATGAAAATTATCTTAATTTAAATCTTATCTTCATTGTATATATTCTGCAATTTTGTCTAACTTCCCCAGGTAACTACTAATAGACGCCAAACTATTGTAAACTGAAGTACCGTCAACACCCAGCCAACGCACTTTCGCCAAACACGTTCTTCCTTTATTTACCTAATATTGTTGCCATCAATTTTTCCAACTTCATTTTTCCACCAATAGTTTAGTTTCCTTTGCAGAATAATCCCAGGGAACTCAAGAAAAAGTGAAATTAACAGAAATGTCTTAATTAATTTAATTATCAATAAAATATTTTTAATCCCTGCTTTTATCTTATATTAACTTCATGTTATTTGGGTTACATAATCCGGGCTCTTTAGAATACCATCAGCAAAAATAATCACATAGTAAAGATATAAGCCAGATTTAAATGGAACTTTCAAGTACCGTCAGTAAGTAAAAAGTTAAAAGGTTTTTTTTCTCTTTTTAAGGATAAACATTTTTCCTTTGACTTCTCTATATAGTATTTCCATTTTGTATCAGAATTTGATGTCCATTCCCATTATTACGTTTCAATATTTTGGATTAAATAACTATATTTTCATTTTATTATTTGATATTTGTTATAGAAAATGCCATTTTAGTGTGAGTAATTCCCTAGTAATTGCATTCAATGACATAATTAATTCTTTCACTGCATTGCTGTACCATTTATTTCTGTATTTGCTCTGTTCATTGTTTTTTTTTTTTTCCATAGTTTCCCTCGACTTTCAGATTTCGCTGCATTTGTAGCTCTTCTCTCCCCTTTTCAACTCGTACGTTTTTCTCTTTTGGCACTTTTCAGTTTTTCTTCTTCACTGCGGTTTACGTGTAGTTTATTTATTTATTTTATATGGCTGTTTCTTGCTCTGGATTACAAATTTCTTTTCTATGTTTAAATGAAATGATATTTTTTTCTTGACAATGTAGGCAGGCGAAAAGTTCTTCAATGATCTATTTTACTTCTTCATGGTTACGAAAAGAAAAGCGTTCAATTTTTTGCCAGTACAGAGATTGCTTTGTTCAAGTTAAGACAAGAAAATTCGTTGGCCAAATAGAATTGCAGAGAGTGGGAAGTTGAGAACGTGGAAGAATAGTTTGAACTTGTATAGTTTAAAAAAGGAATTTAGTTGAAATTATATTTTAGCATCGGCACCTATTGTCCCAATATCTGAAAATAAGAGGCTGTTCAAATTATAAATTAAAGCCAAAATTCAGTTCCAGTAATTAGAACAAATAATTTTCACAGCGCGGATATATATATATATAACAGACACCTGTGTGTCTAGGACCACTTTTTTTGCAATGTACAAATACTTTGTTAACGATAATTTAAAATTATGTAACTGATATACACACACAGTCATATTAATTACTTCCCTTTCCAATCGCTATAAATAGTTAAAATAATAAATTATATCTAATACCTCCACAAGTGGCCCTAAATATGAGATCTCGTTACATCTAGGGCCAGCAACTTATATACTAAGGAACTCCATGAGAGTCAGATTTTTTCCCGATAAGGAATGGAAAATTAACATATATATATAAATTTTGGAAAAGGATAATATTAAGTAATAAATTTAGTTATCATATAAATATTGAAATTGTAATAATTTATGGAAATTATTAGTAAATTGTAAGTATGTTCATAAGTTATTCAATATTATAATTTGAAAAATTGATTTCGAATCTAAGTTGTATATAATGTTTGTCTGAATCATATTTAGATTTTGTTTGAGCGATTTGAACTCAACACTTTTATTCTCCGTTTCATAAACAACATTTTTATCCTACAGAAACTTTTTCGAATGCGTAACGTTTTTAGATATTCAGCACTACTTCTTCTCTCTTTAATATCTATTATTTATGCTTCATGTAAATGTTCAATTTTTCTGCATTGCAATATTGTCAAACAAAAATCCTCTTTTTCAATCGTATTAATTACAACAACAATTTTAGAAATTTCTTTAATGTAATCAGTAGAATAACCATTGTCTTATTGAAATTGTCTCCGATGCCTCAAGTGAAAGACGGGTGTTTTTATTTCAGTTCTAATTTCTTTTAACTGTTCTAATTACTTGTTGTTCTTCAGTTTCTTTTTTATCTGGGGTATCTACCATTAATCTACATTTCCCTGGTTTTCGACCGCTTCCATAATCTGGTAGGGACAAGATATTGAACGAAGGTGTTATCTTCTTCTTTAGAGAATAAATAATACATCAGTTAGAATGCGTACAGTAAAATTACTTATTTTCAGAAAAAGACTTTCAATAAAAGTCATTGTAGTATTTTTCTGGTTATTCCAAATTGCCTATCCCTAACTGGAACTCGACCTTTAAAAACTGCTTCTGTTGCCAAAGTTGCATTATCTGCATCAGCAATTTTATTTTATTCCATCAAGATATCTACGTATCAAAATATATAATTATGAATATGGAATTAAAAAGGAATACTTATAAATTAGGAATTTGCTGTTAAAAACTGGAATTAAAGCTGAAATTTTGATTAAAATGTGGTTGAAACCTTCTTTAAAATTATACTTTTGCTTTTAAAAATAGAAAAAAACTGTCTTTTTTAAATAAATAATAAACTGTAATAATAATAATAGCAAACATATTTCTTATGATTCAATCATGTTAAAAGTTCCTGAGTAAAATGTTCATTTCTTTCATTTAAAAATATTCAAAAATAAAAATTGATTTCTACAAAATAATTTAGATAACTAAGGATTTTCCTCTACTTATTATGATTAAATTTTTCTACAAATAACAACAGAAAAAATGTATGTTTTTGTATCTAGGTCCATAGTCCTAGGTAACAAGGAATATCTGTGAACCTAAGTACAAGACTATGTGATTTTATACAAATTGTCCTCCATTGAAAAGCCCCAAAAAAGGACTTATTTAGCATTTCAGTAAGTACTTAATGCTATAAATAATATTGTATGCAAGAATCCAAATAAAAATATTTGATTTACCTTTGTGAAAAAAAAGAATAGATAAGTTGCAGAGTTTTACTTTAGACTATCTAAAAACATTTTTCACCAATAATTTGTCACAGCTTTAATCTACAAGATTTCAAAATGCTTGACAAGCATTTAACTCTGTAATAAAGCTTATTACAATATCATTCAATTAAAGAGTGATAGCTCTGAATACATGTCTCCCTTCAATACAGCCGTATTCATTTAAAAGAAATAATACTCAGTGGATATTACATTTACTTCATACAAATTTTTCAGTCGAAAAACATATTCTCTTTACTTTTTCCGTTCAGAGATAGAGTTCAATTTTATTGATTCTTAATTTCTCTCTTTTCAACAAATTTGATTTAATTGGAAAGCCTCTTTTGTCAAATTCTCCTATATCCCTGCATAACACAGTCATTCATGTTTAATAAAAAAAAAGTCTGTGTTCAAAAGGTATTCTAAAATTCTTCTTGAAGTGTTAAATATGTTACTCCCAAGTGGTTTCCTTCGCTTGTAAATCTATTTCTTTACTGATAAAAGGATTTAAAACCATTATTTTCTCGTCATCTCTTTGCCATAGTCTATCTCTTTCTGATACATTTCAATCCGAACATATCAGTTATAAAATCTGCGAGTAATAATGTTAATTTATCCATATTCTAAAACTAATTATTTTCTTATAAATTAACCCAGGATTCACTTTAGCTTCTTATTTGTAAAAGCTCTTATTTTCCAACACATGCTGAACTTAAAAATGAAGCTTCAGAAAATACTTTTCTTATTTTATAATAGCTCGAAATACTTACACACGCCCTCTTTTTCCGGTTTTTTACCTTTCTCTTTGGACTGTATCATCCACTTGTCATGGTTCAAGAAATCTTAATAATGTATAGAAATTGAATCTTTTCCTAACATCGTGGAAATTAAAAGGAAAAAAAAGAACTCCATGCCTGATTATATATATCAGTTGAATCAACATTTAGTATAATAATAAATACCTTTCTATTTTTAAAAAATATGATAAATAGAGGATTTTAAAAATCGAAAAAAGAAACAGGAGCTCACGAACGGCATTTACTAAAAATTTTTACATTTAAATTTACTAAAAATTTTTTCTCTAAATTATACTTTGCAAATAAACTTATCTAAATTATTGCTTTAATATTTTTGAATTCATTTTTGATTCTCAGAGGCATAAGAGAAATTTTTTAACATTGTCAACTTTGACCGTCATATATCGGTACAAATTTAAAACACAACATTCTGAGAGGGCCAGTAATTTTTGTGCATTGGTTTATTTTCTGAGAGCGCTTTGAAAATAATAATTGCCAAATCAAAATAGGAACAGAATGCTTTCATTTCATCGTCTAAAGAAGTTGTACTCTTCACTTCATTTATTATTCTAAAACTCAAATACACTGTTGGTTTGAATTTAATCTTCATGATTATTATTTTAAATATGAAAAAAAAAGAATTCTAAGAGCAAAATGAAAGTCTAATACGAATGTAAATAACAGCATTTCAAATTACTTATATTCTTTCTGAAATGCACGTAATTATATGAAAAATAATGAACTGTTAAATTATTATAAATATTTATTCATGTGAAAAATAACATTCTGATTTGGAATTTTACTCAAAATCGGAAAGTTTTAATTCAGACAGATTTTTTCCACTAAGCTTGCTGTTCTCACTTGTTGGGCAACGACCTGTCATGATTTTCGGCAATTGTCGTTGGTAGATCCATTTCAATCGCTCATCGCAAACAAATCCTACGTTACCTGTGAATAAATCAGATTTAAATTAATTAGTGGTAACTTTCATATCTTAATAACTGCATGTATAAAAATTGAATGCCCATTTGTATATTCGAATCTCAAACAATTCCATGCATTTTTATAGAATCAAACAAAACTTGACACATGTTTGTAAGTAACTATAAGAATAACTAGAAAAATTTAAAAATTTCTATGGTTCCCTAAAGGAATAGAATAATAACATTACTTGTAAGATAGCATTACACAAAAATTATATTTGTCATTTTTTTAAAAATTAAAAAATAGCTTTTTTGTACAAATTTTATTCCTGTACAACTATTCTTCTAATTTCAATAAATTTTTACAAAATTTTTGTGCATTGATATTATGTAAGTCAAGGTCTTAAGTGGTTCAATATAAGAATTTAAAATCTGTACGATGTAAAATGATACGTATTTCTCTTTTTCTTATTTAACTTTAAAACATATAAACTCAGGAGGAGCCGCAAGTACTATGCCTAATTTTAAGATGAAGGAGGAAAAATAGGGAGAAAAATCGCTGTTGGGTGAAAAAAGAAACTTTCAATTCTATTAATGAATGACTTCTTTTTTTTATTAGATTAACTTAGATTACTGAAGTATTTCATTATTTCAATCAAAGCATATATAAAAATATAATACTGAACAAAGAAAATATTAAAACTCATAACAATTAAGGCGATTTCAGAATTTTTTTGGCCCCCTAAGAAAGCAGTGTCCTTTTATTAATAATTAGAGCTAAACAACCATTATATTCCAAAATTTTAAATGGTTTTCAAATATATCATTCATTTGCTATATCTCCTATAAAAGAATGGATTGGAAAAGCATCGGCTCTGGGATTTTCTGCCTTTTCTTTGTAGAAGCTTTTTTATCAGTAGAGTTTCTCGTTTGAAATTGCATTATATTTATTTAGTTTTAGACAAATATAAACAATTTGGTATGTTTTAATTTACTAAAAATATAAGCTTTAGCTGAATAAAAAATTTTCAGATTTTGAATTTATCATAAATGAAAACTTTCGTACGATGAAAAATTCATAAGTTGTTCAGAATGAAAACATAGAGTGATTAATTGCTTGTTTTCGTTATTTCCTATTTAGAAGCTTAAAAAAAGATGCCAAATTGTTATTCAACAAAATTACTGTTTAGAACAAGAGTAAATCTGTATTTTAAAAAACTACTTTAAATTCAATCTTTTGCAACAATATATCAAATTTCATAATTTTGCACATCGCTCTTTGAAATAATTAATTCAGTTGTAATTCACATGCTTCTATTTACAATAAATCACTCTTTCAAATAACAACAAACTAAAAAAGCAAGAAGAGGAAGTGTTCTCAGAGCATTACAAAGCCTTTAATGATGCTGGCTATGCAAGAAAACAGATTTCCTTTTTTAATTATTTCAGGATAAAACCTAAAATATTTACTCATAAATCGTATGCCGGAACGTTCTTTTTCATTGAGTAATTTACTTTGATGCAAATTTTGGAAAGAAAAAAGACATGTTTTTTATTGTACTTTATTGTATGCAGTAAAGAAATTGTGCTGGTATATTTCACAGAAATTAAACATTCCTTTAATAAAACATTTTAATTTTACTGATTCCAACTTTTAATTTCTTTGTTCAGCTCTATCCCATATTTTTATGTATTGTACTTAATCTATTATTGCTTACAAATCATGTTAAACCTGTCTTTCTTCATAAATTGGGAATAATTAAATTTAAGTTTTCATTTTGATCGAATTATTTCCAAATTTCATTCCATAGCTCTATTTTTAGAATTCATTGATTACGAATGGAAGGGCTCCATATCCGTTACCAACCCAATAATTAAATATTTCAAAAATTTCTTACAAAAATGTTACACTCCAAAAAGTTTACTAATGCTTGTAGGACTTAAATAATATATTCTTGATAAAAAAAAAAACAATATTAAAGCAATGTTTTTTAAGTAAAGATCATAAATTAAAATTGGCGTTTTCTTGATTACATAAATACCGGGCTTACGTTCAAGATATACTTCATCAAGTTGACTCCATATTCTTCCCCAAGTAGCTTCGGGAATGGTTTGCAGTCTATTTCCAGATACATTTATACTTGTCAAAGCAGGCATGTCATCAAATATATCCTCAGGAAGCTCAGAATAACCACTGAAGCTAAAGGTATAGTTTCTGTTAGAGCTAATTATAAATTATTAAACTGATAACTAAAACTATATGTTTTCAAAATTAAGAAAAGAATGTAATACTTTGTTTTATAAGACAAAGATGATTCTAGAAAAATACTTATAGATTTAAAATAAAGTTAATAATGATTTTACGCTTAATTTGGAAATGAATTGCTCTGCTTTGATTTAGTTTAACCTCAAATATAAAAATTTTGCTTTTTTTTCCCCTCTCTCTCTACAAACTGACTCTACACTTTACTAATAATTCACAGTTTTTGCCTCAAGTGTAGCTGTTAGAAAAATATCTTCTGGGAATTTTAGGTTTTTCCATTTTAGGTGGACAATATGTGTGTGAGTAGGCGCTCGCGTGCAAGTTTTAAATGCAAACCATAAATAATAAAATAAGATCATAATATAATAAAATCGTAGTTTTTTAGAATGGAGTGTATTAAGTTCACATTTAATTGAGTAGTAAGCAAGTGAAACTGCATCCAAAATGTAGATTTGGCACCAGATACTCTTTGATAACGTGATGGATACATTTAAAGCAGAAGAAAATTAGCAATTTAAAGCTAATTAGCAAAATATTTGTTTCACTTTCCAGTGAGCATGCCTTTTATATCAGTATGAAATATCGCGCATATTCTCCACATACATTATCATAAAATATAAATTTTAAAAGATTAATTATAAAAATTGGTTGTAATCGGGTAAGGGTTTAATAGTTATAGTTATTTTAATTAATTGTTATGTAAAAAGGAAACAGCAAAGTGTATTCCTAAAACGCATATATAAAATAATATAATCTATATAAAAATAATTTAAAAATTAGCTGCTTGAAGTGAAAATAAAATAAATGAAGCTGCTAGTATGTCAATAGAAATATTTGCATTCACAACACAAAACTGTAGAAGCAATGTTGAAATTAAAAAGGAAATTGAAATATACACATAAAAAACCAATTTCATATTCATTTCACTGAATAGCTATACTTCGTATAAATATTCTTTGAATGCTACAAAATATAAATGTTTGGAAATCTCATCTAAACCTAGCGATTCTGATGCGGTTGTCAATTTGTCAAGTTTGTATGGTTTTTTCACCTGATCACTTCTTTCACTTCTTCAAACTCCAGTAATGCTTTTCTTTTCATTACATTTTCATTTCATTTCATTTTCATTTTAAAAGGATAACTCTCTTAGCTCAACTTATTCTTTCATAAGAAAGAAAACACTTCTCTCTAAATAGATATTTTTTATTGTTTGTCGAATGAACAGTTTAAGTATATTATTATTAAAACGAATTTTTAATAACAATTGAAAATTATTGCAAAGATTACTCTTAACAGTCACGCATATCTTTGCAATGCAAGTAATATATTCACAAAATTCTATTAACACATCTAATTCCGAATATCGACAAACATTTCGTCGAAAAGAGCTATAAAAATAACCATAGTCATACTTTCAAATAGCCCTAATGTAAAAATATATAAACGTGTTGTAATATATATCACAGTTGTGTGCACCCATTTGAAAGTTAAACAGCGTTGAAGAGACATAAAAAGCTAAAAGGAATTAGCATATCTAATGCGAATCTAAAGCCTCCTTTTGTAATATTATTCATAATAATCAGAATAAATCTTTTCTTTTTAATTTTCCTTGTCACAATCCGATAAAATATATTGTGATTATGAATATTTAGAATAAGTTATGAATATATGAAAATATGTTGTATGTAACTCAAAAGTGTTTTTAAACAGATTAGTAATATAATTTGTATGATCTGATCTTTAGATTCGAATAACAAAAAGAGTTTAGATGAGGATTATGCACAAACTCCTACCTCATTTCAAGCAATTTCAGCTTGTTTGCTGGTCGGGGAAACATAGATCTAGAAACTTTTTTAAAACTATTATCTCCCAGCCAGATTTGCTGCACATTAACCAATGAAGCAAAGGCTTTATCTCCAAGCTCTTCAATATCATTGGCTTCCAAATTTAAGTATTCCAGAGTTTTAGGGCCTCCTGTAAACCAGTCATTGCCTAATATCTTGATGTCGTTTGCTTGAAATGCAAGCGATTCTAATTTCTCCAGATGACCAAGAGGAAAGCTTTCTAAATCCTTTTTTCTCTTATCCACACTTCCATATATGAACAAGTCTTTTAAAGTATTTTCTAATCCCGTAAAAGGCCTAGATCCAAAAGATCCAATTTGACAGTTCTCAAAATGCAAACTGATTGACTGGTGACCTTCAAAGAAATTCGATGGAATATCACCTAATTTTGATTTCCAAAATGCGAAGGACATATTTTGACCTTTGGTGTTTTTTATAGCAGGATAAGCTTTATCAAGGCTGCTTAAACTTTCACATCCAATAGATGTGAGCCATTGGTCACCAGAACAATAGCAGGGATAAATATCCTTAGCGGGAGGGCATGGTGGACTTTCACAATGAACTGCAAGAATCAAACTAAATATAATTCCAATAACAGCCGAAAGCGACATTTTGGCACAATATCAGGATCTGTAAGAAGTTTTAAAAAATAAACATTTCAATTGTTATAAAGAACTTTATTAAAATGTAAATGTATAAATTCTACGAATAGGAAAAAAGTGAATAATTTTAAATAAAAACTAAATAAAACATTCTTCAAAAAAGAGCAATGCATCATATTCATAACCCATATCGTAACTTTATAAAATTGAAAATTTTCTTTTTCAAACCGTTATGTTTCGGAGGATCCAAATGCTTTTCATGAAAGCTTTTATTTCCAATAGCATATTTTTAAAGTAATATGTCACACTATTTATATGTTTATAAGCATATACCATAAGAAAAATTAATTTAGATTACTAGTTCTCAAGGTCTACTAATAATTTTGTAACACAAAATTAGAAAAAGTAGCTTTGACTTTTGAAAGGGTCTAATTAAGTTGCCCAAATTTAATATATAAATAACTCTAATAAGAATATATTATATATATATATATATATTACAAAAAATAAATAGCAAAAAAGGGAAACATTTATCTTTCTTGTTGTCTGACAAAAAGGTACAGAAAAACTATACAGTCGAGGATAAATAACACATACCTTTAGATACCGTTGTTCTGGGAAGAAAGAGATTTTTCTTCGAACAAAATCTGTATATTATATGCGGCTGAAAAAAACAGATGTTGATTTTCTCATTTATGTAATAACAAAAAGATAAAAAAAAGTTCGCAAACAGATTACAGTTAGGTTTTTATTTCTTACTTTAATTTAAACTTTTTTTCCTTTCTTTATCTTCAATTAAATTGATTAAATTTCCAAGTTGTTTCAAATATAAATTAATTAATTTTAAAAGATCAAAAATTTATATCCTTAACATAATTTAAAGGAACTTTGACAAAAATTAACTTTACAAAGTTAAATTTTATTTTCCATTTTATTCCCCTTCAAAATAAATTTTATAATTAAAATTGATGATGTTTTTATTTATATTAAGATATTTATTCATTTAGAATAAAATTTAAGAGAGTTCTATAATGTCCCAAAGATAGAGAAGGAATTTCATCTTTTAAGAAGTGTTTTATCACCTTTCACTGATAAAGCTGTTTATTTAAATTTTTATAATGCATGACATAATTAGTTTTATCATGCAACATAGTAATGTTTCTCTTGTTTAAATCCATTGGGTATTTTCTTTTCTTGAGATAAAGGTAAATCTATATAACAACCATGTCATTCTTTTGTTAATTCTAATCAGTTTCTATAATACACCAATTTTCTACATTATCTGGACCTAAAACAAAATTTTCTAATGCATTTGCTTTTTCTACCCAACTAAAGCCTCCATAAGATAAATATAGCCCAGACACATAAATTATTAGCGTTTAAATGCATTAAATAGTTAAACTTTCCTTACTTTCATCATACTCTTCCCTATATTTATTATTTGCTTCCGCATCTGTATTACAACTTTTTCATATAGCAACTCGTTACATTATATATAGCGAAAGCACACGGTCGCTCCATGTGTAAAATTCAGAAACAGAGATTTGGTTGAGAGCTATACCCCAACACAAGATGTCGCACAAAACAGTAAATAAAAAGATTACTACATTCCAGAGGTAAGAAAAGAAAATAGAAGAACATTCTGTAAATGTATATTTTATTAGATACATTTGCAGAAGGAAACATGGTTACAATTAAATGAAATTAATTTGCATAGTACTAAATATAATATTCCTACGATTATTTTTTTAAAAATTCAGCCTCAATAAAGGTGGGTTCACACGAGGCTTTTTATTGTCCGCAAACATTGTCTCTCTGCTGTTGTCCCGGCATTGTCCCCGTGTGAACACTTGAGACAACGCGGACAACGTTTGTCCCGACGGGACAATCATTTGCTATTGTCCCGTTGTGGTCACGTGATTTTCCGGAAGTAGGTAGGCGTGATCTCCTATTGCGGACAATAATAAGCCTCGTCTGAACCCACCTTTAAAGTAAATCTTTTGAGCATGCAACTATTTACCAAATTTACATTGTCAGTCTATTAGGAAATTTTTCGGCTCTAAATCTTCGACGAAGAATCGCAGCTCTGGGTAAATTTGCTGTGCTATTAGGATGCATGTACTACGATGGGTCGAAGCTCTGTTCAATTGGAATCTTCACCGAGGCTGATAGATACTCTATTGAACATTCAACTGAATAATCAACAGCACGAAGATGAAATACCAGAGGTAATTCCAGATTTAGAGTTAGATTCTTAAATGTAGGCCGCGTCTCGGGAGTGGCTGGAAAACTTGATTCGCATTTGAAGAAACTATGAGAGACATCTTCTTCCATAGATCTCATTTTATCTATGTGCCTATGATGGATTTCATTACCGATTTTACCGATTTCTAATTGATAACTGAACCTTCTTTCTTGTTCTGAACAACAATTTGACATCATGATTTGAGAAGTCACAAATGGCTATTTTATCTCCAACTTCAAACTGATGCTCTGAGGCATGCTTATCTTTTACAGGAACATGTTTAATTGGACGCAATCGATGAAATCATGTACTAATGTTCCAACCTAAACTCATCGCTGAAAGCGGCAGATAAGTTATATAATGAGGGTTTTACGGCATTGCATCACAAATTTCTGCAGCTTATAAATTTAACAATCTCATTCATCTTTTGCTTGAGCTCAGCTTCTTTAAAAGTTTGAACAAATCGTTGTCTGCCCATTAGAAATTCAAAATTATGATCTTGTTTTAATATTAGAGATACCATTTTTATTTTTAAAGAAGTGTGAAATACATTCGAAACAACTATCATTGTCAGAAACAAAATTAATTGGTAAAACATATATACAAAACAATATTTTGATAGTTTTTTTACTGAAAACGGAATTCATTGTAAATACTTCAGGACATTCTGAATACGTATCCACTACAATTAAATACATTAATTAATGCATTCATAAAAGAACCCGCAAAGTCTGTTTGAATCATTTCCCATGTTTTTAAAGGCTAAGGATAAACTATTTTCTTAGGAGAGTTTTTCACGTATTGAGAACATTGGAAACAATTCTTATCTACGGACTCGATTTTTCTCTCGACTGTTAGTCACCAAAAGCAAGAACTTGCAAACATTTTTCACTTTACATGTTCCAAAATGAGTTTAGTGTAGTTCGTTCAAAGCTGCCTTAAGATACATTTTAGAAATTAAAATAATATGTCTATAGAAAATAACTCCTCTTTGTAAAACTTAATCACAATCTTTCCCAGGAAATCCTAATCTCAGTATTGATTTTCTTTCAACTAACTTTCCCTAAATTGGTTTAAGTCTTAAATCCTTTTTAGTTATTCGAGCTAAACCTTTAGCAGATACTGGCAAAACATAAAACTGTCTAATTTGGAAAACATCCATATTGCCACCAACAAAGTAAGAAGTTTCTTTCACAGAAAATTTCTATAAAGAGACTGCATTGGCATGTTTTTATTCCCAGCTCATGATATATAATAATCAATTCCACAAAAAGACGGCATCCTGGCACAGACGTAGCGCGTCTTCCTGGTGATCCAGGCGCCCCTAGTTCGAGTCCCGGTTCGGGCATGGTTGTTCTTCTATGTTCTATCAACGAGTATTAATGTGCCCTCCTGTAAAAAGGGGTTGTACAAGCGAATATGAAGCATAAAATAGCTAAGTCGTTCTCTTGCCCCTAGTTGGCGCTACTGAAAAACAAGAGACGCTCATTTTGGCTTAAATCGCTGGCAAATAACTGTCAGCTGGATTGTAAAGTACGAATAAGTAACAACAAGAACAATTCCACAAAGCGAAATCACATAATGCGCTAACCTGGCTGTATTTAAAACAGATAACCCTTTTTAAGGTTCAAATATATGAACCAGTGATTTATGATCTGTTAATAATATAAATTTTCCCCTAACAAATATTGATGAACTCGTTAAATTCTCCAAATATCTGAAATAAGCCCTTTATTTCACTACAATTATGTCCCATCTTTTTTTGAAGTTTTAACTAATAGGTTTCTCCACACCATTAGCACACATATGCGAAATTACAGCCTCAAGGCAATTATATGAAATGCCCATAGCGATAACGACAAGTAAATTTGGATTATAGAGAATCTAAAGTTTATAAGAAAATATTTCTTTTTTAAACTTTTAAAAAGATATCGAACATTCCTTAACCCATTTAAATTCTTCGCCCTTTTCAAGTAAGCGTTTAAAGGATGCAGTATTGTTGGCAAGTTATTAAAAAAAATTATCTTATTAAGGAACCAGTCCTAAAAAGGATTTTAACTAAGAAACATTAGTCGATTGATGTGCATCTAAAATGGCACGAATTTTCTTTTCCATTCGATTCCGTCAGTCTTAGTTAATTAAATGATTACAGTATTCAATTTTATCAACTAAAAGCTCCGATATTTTTTAGATTAACACATAAATTATGGTGTTATAATCTTTTTAATACTCCACACAATCGTGCATTATGACTTCTATATGCACGAAGACTATGACTTCTATATGCACCTCTTATAACTTCTATGAATTGTAAAACCTACAATTTTAATATCATCTGAGTAAATATAATATCCAAGGATTTTTTAAAAACTGGTTCCAGAGTATGCTGCCAAATATTAGTAATACTTTTAATACCAAATCATTGCCTTCCACAACGACATGATCCATTAGTTGTATTTAAAGTTAATAAATTTTGATCTCATTCAACTTCCAAATATAAATATGTTTGAGGTAGTCAATTTCAGAACAGTAACAGTTTCTGAATATCTTTATTTCGTTGACCATTTATGAATTTGGCACAAAAACTATCTTTTTGAAACTGCGCAAAATCATATTTTGTGGATAGTTTCTTCAACCGGGAGAAAAATGTCGACAGCGGGGGCAGAGTGCCAACATTTATACTCGTTGCAGAAAGCTGCAGTTAAATAAAGTTAATTTGCATTGAACTAAATATTTCAAAGGCTTAGGTTGCAAAAGTTATGTTTTCCATCCTAAAATACAGCTAACTTAATACGACGAAACATTGGTCCTAGGAATTGCCGGAGGAAAACTGATTAAACGTGAAGGTAAAAATAAGTGAAACATAGCTATTAAAGAAAAATGAACTTGTAAAAGATATAATAAAGATACTTTTAAAACATAATAGAATTATTTACTTTGGAGAAGATAGGGCCAAACAATACCAGTGTACCTAAATAGTGGAAAAGCTACAAAAAATGAACAATTTCAGATTAAACAGGATGAAATAATGGAGGAATATTATGAAATTGGATATTACCAAAATTTTGAAACTATCCATCAAGACACAGAAAAATAAATGAAAGCAAGGAAAAACTTGAGTTAGATATCAAACTTTTAATGATTTTTGAAAACCTCTGAAAATATAAGCATTCATTTGAGTGATAGCAATAAATCTACCATAATTAAGGCATCCACTTGCCTAAAATTCCATTGCCAGAGTTTTCAGGCATAATGACAGATTTTCAAATATCAATTTATCGTTTTAATAAGTAATAATGGTATACTTAATAATTTTCAAAAGCTATACTATCAGAGAGCAATTTCAAAGGGGGAAATAAAACTCTTAATGTCACCTAATGATAATTTCAATTATTTTAAGCCTTAGCAGATTGTTATGAAAACAGACGTCAATTGTTTAACTCCTATGTCCTTGAAATAAATTTTGAAAAAATTCAAGGACAATCAGTATAATAGCTACGAGCTTTCATATACTGAATTAATAAATTATATCGAGTTTTGAAATTTCGCTGTAAACAGCATAAATCCCAACATCTGTCTGTTATGTCTTTATGAAAATATTACTCACATTCCTAAAGCTAATTTAACACATAAAAACAGTGTACTGTCAACTAGTGCAAAAGCACTCGTAATAAATTTTTAAAAAGGAAATATTAAACTTTGTATACTTTGTAGAAATTCTCATTTATTGCATAACATTACTAAAATAAAGCATAAAATTAGAATAGTATCAACTAGAGCAAAACGCTAGTAGTTAATAATAAAAAAAGAAATATTTAACCTTGTATTCTTTGTAGATAATGTACAACAACAAATATTGCAAAAACTGTATCAGACTCCTTTCTGATGCCTACACGTCTTAATAAGGATGTACATTTTTCCATTTGCAAAGGGTTACATTAATTATCTGTTCCATGAATCAAATGAGCTTTGCACTGTAGCTAAAGCTGATAGTGTCAGAAACCGTGTAGGGGAGAAATGGGTCAAATCGAATACAAGCAGGTTTGATGGTCAGGCAAAAGTTTCTGTTTTGACGGCTGGGTATAAATGTGCACTCATGCCCATAAATTAAAGATAATTCAATCAAGTGGAAATCGAACCCTAAATTACATAAATCGCCCTTAAAATGACTACACGTCTCTTCAAAAATCGTATGCAAATTGTAGGAAGCTACCAGATGACACCGATAGTACGTCAAAATGACGAGAATGTAAGAGAGTAATGTATAAGGAACAAGGCAAAGAAGTAATATTGTTCGAAAATGATTTATAAGCCTTTCAATGCAATAACCACATAGCTATAATATAAAGGACGCATTTTGATTATTTTTTACGTGGTAAAATTATCAGCAGTCTGGAATGTGAGAGTACCCAGCTGAAAGTATCCGAAGAAATTGAAATCACCCAGAGTGTCATCTCCAGGTTTTGCCAACTATTCCAAAATGATGGTAACGTGAGTAGACGTTACAGCACAGGTTGCCCCTGAGTTACAATGCTGAATGAAGACTGGTATTTGGAAGTTACTGCCAAAAGAAACAGGCGGATCACAGCATTAAACCTGTCTCGTCAGCTCTCTTCAGCCACTGGTACGACAGTTTCAAGGCAGATCGTGTACAGATGCTTAGGGCAGATTGGTCTATATGCTCGTAGAGCTATCAGACGTGTTCCAAATACTGCAACTCACTGCCGCCTGGGGTTAGCCTAGAATGGAGAGCATGCATTCTGAACTACGCAACAGTGGGCTTGTGTGATGTTTTCCGATGAATCCAGGTTTAGCGTGCAGTCTGATTTTCTCCAGATTTTCATATGGAGAGTAAAGTAATGCTTTACATTGGATCTTCCCAGGAAAAGTAAACAGAGCAGCAACAACTTCTCATCGTTCAACAACTTTTCCATCGTTCAAAGGTAAGGTGAAGGAGTTCTTCATGAGAAACTGTTGCTACTTTGTTTGCTTCCTGCTTCTCAAGGATAACAAATGCACCCACATATTGACCATGTGAGGTGACGTGCTTGAAAGGGGATATATTTCGGTTCCCAATGTAACAATCGCAAATATCTGTACCCTTGTGGGGCCCTCTTTCTTTAGATGTAAAGGGTTTTTCGACCTCGAAGTACCCTAGTGTTTGGTCTCTTTTCATATGACCCTCCCCTCTGTTTTCCATTTTTTGGCGTTTGAGTTTTTCCTTCCTTCGAGGTTAAGTGAAGGAGCTCTCTTTGAGAAGCTGTTGCTCCTCTGTTTGATTCCTGCTTCTATAGACAGCAAACGGGCCACATTTTGGCAGTGCTTGCGACACAATCGATAAGTGGTATGTTTTGGTTCCCGATGTAACAATCGGCTGCTATCCAGCCATCTGGCATATTTGCTCAAAGAGATCATATGAAGGGGTTTCTCTTTAGGCTTGGAGTTAGTGCTCTCAATGGATGGGGATTCTAGTCAGAACTTATATGGTAGGAACAAGGAAACAAAACTAAAAGAGAAAATAGAATATTTAGAAATAACTTTCTTGCTTCTTTCTTTCTTTCTTGCAGGTAAGTAAACATGGAACAGTAAATTCGAAGCAACAGTTATGCTCATGATGGCTCAGTGGGACAGAAAAATTATGCCGTAAACAGCATGGTCATCTGATTTGAAGCCTCAGTAAAAATTAATATAGAAGAAGAATACTGATAACGATGACAGAGAAAAAGTTGTTGAAAAATTATCGGAGAAGTTGATAATTCATCGAATCCAAAAAATGGGATTCAAAAAGGAAAATTGAGGTATATCCAGGGCAGAAAATTTGACAAAGCTGATTTGATATCGGTATTATTAAGATCGGAGCAATGTGAGAGAATACTGACACGCTCCCTTAATGGAGTGGTATAAGATTGTTTGATGGAATCAATTCACGGTCACGTGTCATGTACCAAACAAACAGATTGTGTTCAATTTTCAATCATTCGGCGCATGTCGGGATAACATTGTTTATCGGCAGACATCCGACACATTAACACTGAATTCAAATGTTACTCTAACCGAATAAATATGAAAATCTTTTGATTTTTAAAAAATAATTAATATTTTGAATTATTTTCTCCAAATTTTCGTAGTAATGTAATTTTACTTATTATATGAAATTTTAATTAGTATTTTCTATGTGATTATTTTTTGCATAGTAAATTAATATCGTTTTTTATTTAGTTTCATACCGTTTTATTCTTTTCTGCTTCCCATATCCTTTTTTATTCAAAGGATATACTTGGAATAATGGTATGGCAGTGTTTTTGAAAAAATACCTATGTTCTTTTGTATATATTATTTAAATGTTATTGAATGTTGAATTTTATGAATATAATCTCTATTAAATAACTTTTACTCTTAAATAAGTTAAAATTTTAGGCTAACTAATAAAATTATTACATTTTTTTCTTAAATAATTATTTTTATTAATATTGAGACTTTGAAGTTTTCAGTTTGCTCAGAGGAAAGAAAATGAATCTCAAATTAAATACATTATTATCACAATTTCAAATTATGCAATATAAAAGGTGTAGATGCCCTTTTTTTAAATCTATGCAACTTATGAATCAGTTATTTCATTTTAATTTAAAGAAATCATTAAAAAACAAGCAAAGAAAATCACAGCTGCATAATTTTTATTTACACATTACAAAAAATTTGGATAAAATACATGTGAATAATTATTCAAAAAAATACTGAAAAAATATTTATTATTCTAGACATTTAGAAAGACTATAAACATAGCATGACAAGAATGTCAAAATAAATGATTAAATCAATTTTATTCAACAGAAATATTCTAGATACTTAACAGTTTTTTTTATCACCAATAAAACATAATTTCGAACAATATGCTTTTAAAGCAGAATTTTTCTGAAATGTATTTTAAAATGCTAAAGTAACACTGAATGAATATCATAAAATAAAACAAAAACATACAACACAGTAAATTTAATAAACGCGAGGAAGATCGTAATAAATACATAAACATATAGAAACTAAATAGGATATAAAGAGGAGTTGGTAGATACACTTCTATGTTCTTCCAGAATTTTATGATTCAAAATTGATATATAAAGAAACAGAAAAAAAAAGAGTGAAGTATCCATGTATCAATGAAATTGGAAATAAAAAATATACAATAGATGCTGGTATGGAAATTGATTATCAATGAAAATATTTCTATATTTCAATGAAAGTATTTCTTAAAACATAAATCACTGAGGTGCGCAATGTTATAACATGATATTATAATAATCAATCCCAGTTTAAATACAGGAAACAAAAAGGATAATTATCAGAAAAAATAATGGCAATAAGCAGATTATTCTTTTGTTATTAAACATGATTACATAGCAATAACTGAATAATATGAATTACTAAAAGATAAAGAAAACTTTAGGATTCATAATTAAAAAAGTAAAACCTCATTATGCATTTTATTTTACGCCAAAATCATGTACCAAAATTATTTGATGTTAATTAATAGTCTTTGAAAGTTATAAAACATGCAAATAATAAGAAATACTGAATTAACATTATATAAACATGCATAAAAGAGAGTCCTGCAAAATATTTGCCCATTTTTATTTTTGAAATAACTTTTTCTAGTGTAACCCTTACATTGGATACCTTGCAGTTATAAATTCTTTCAGTAATATTAAATTGAATATAGTCCTTTAAAAATTTAGGACATTTCAATTTATATCATATATTAGTTATTGTTCAATTTGGAAACTTTTATCTCATCACAACATCATTCGGTTCTAATACATTCACCAGATGACTTTTTATAAAAAGTTTTTTGTCAGATATGCTGTAGCAGTGTAAAAATTACTGAACACCATTGGTTTCAGTTTCTTGTAGTTAATAAATGGGCTCACATTAAAGGAATTCTTTAAAATGAACGTAGCATACCGCCGACTTCGAAGAAGACTTACAGCCTTCTATTACAATGCTAACAAATTCAGGATTGTTGAAAGGAAACTAAAAAAACACATTTTATAAGACAATCACTCTTGAACTTCGCATTAAAGAATCCATCATCACACCAGTATTTCATATTTTAACATATAATAAGAAAAAAGAAAATTGCTCAAAGTTATAACTTCAAATGTAAACAAAAAATCCCCTTCATACTTGGAGGAAAACGTTAATGACAGACTCACCTACTAAAGCAATGCAGATTAAGGTTTAAATGCCATGCGCAGAAGTACATCACACTTGACTTTTACGTCACATGAATTGACCCCATTGAACGCAGATATATCATATAATCTGCGAAGACCAACTGACAGTGTAATTTCAGATAGAAAGAGGAAAATGTTTTATATCTTAAATTAAGAAGCAGTTGATGACATATAATATCAAGGCTCTAAATTGGAGACGTACAAAATATTCCTGAGCAGATTCAGGAAACAAAGTATTGGACTGTATTTATTGGTTTAAAAAAAGCGCGAGCAAAATCATACACCACACGTCCATAATCTATGTGGAAAATTATTACTGCATCATAAAGGCAGAGTAAGTAGGTTCGATCGGCACTCCAAGATGCTCTCAATACTAAGATATTCTTTTTTTTTTTCATGCTTCTTATATAGGAATGTAACATACGGAAAGAAAAGGAGTTTGCTATCAAAGATCTCACTCAAGATTTTATTTTATCCACAATTCTAAGATTGTATGACTTTTCCTTACAGGACATTTCCGTACCAATTATAAAACTATCAATCAATGGTCTTATTTACAAGCCCGTTGTGTTACTTTTAAGAATTAGTTCCGCAAGAGGTTGCAACATTTAAAGCATAATCTGAAGCTGTCAGATTCGGCGGAATTTAGCATGGTATTTAATGTAATTTTGAATTTTTAATAACATGTTCCTTAATAAATTTTCAAATTTCATACGTTTTAATATAGTATGATTTAACAAGCGTACCAAGGTAAGCCATAGCCCACTGCTCTCAAAATTGTTGTTAGTCAGATTTTAATGCCCTTTTAAAACTTCATTCTTAATGTTCTTAATCCGTCCATGTATCTCATCAATCGTCTTTATGTCTTAAATCAATTCATATGTTTCACCAGTTAATGTTTTTAACCATCTCATGCGTTTAAGCAGCTCATACGCTTAATCAGCTCAGGTTTTTAAGCGGCTCAGGTTTTTAATCAGTATATAATCATGTTCAGAATCAGTTCACATTTGCTTCCCTTCTTCCCGTCGCTAGATGGGTCGAGTTGTGTAACACCATCTTATATGTCATTGCCTTTCGTGTTTTTAAGTTACTCCCCCTGTTTTTAGTAAAGTTTGTCACAATTTTTTGGTGTTTTTAATAAATTTGTTCGAAGTTATGGGTGGATCTGAAAGGTCTCGCACTGCTGGGGGGATTCTATCCCCGAGCTCTCTTTCCGCTTTCAATCCATCTCGGGAAGGTTGGGAAGCCGTAGGCATTAACTTAAATATATGCGTAACCAATAGAAGGTCAACTCTTTTAAAAACAGTTCAAAATTTGTTACATTCTATTTTTCAGAAGTTGAAACGATGTACCAAATTTATCTATGCCGATGTGTTTTTGAATTATCTTGCTTACCTCCATGCGAAAATACAGGAACAGAATGTACGCATTGGACCAGGATTTTTTTTTAATTTTTATTAATTAAAAAATTAAGTAAAATTTTGGTTTTTTTCTGACACAACTTAAAATTCAATATATATATATATATATATCATTTTAATGATATCGATTATTTTTCCTTTTAATTATTTTCTATTTTTAATCAATTTTTAAATATATTTTAGGCATCTTTTCCACCAATATACACAGAAGTGACAGAAGTCATGGGATAGCAATATGCAAATATACAGATGGCAGTAGTATCGCAGCGAAAAAGTATAAATGCGCAGTTCGTTTTCCAGAGCTTTCATTTGTGTTCAAGTTATTCATGTGAACAGGTTTTTCGTGATTTATGGCGGCACGACGAGAATTAACAGACTTTGAACGTGGAATGTTAGTTGGAGTTAGACTCCTGGGTCATTCCATTGCGGATATCGTTAGTGAATTCAACATTCCGAGATCCACAGTATCAAGAGAGTGCCGAGAGTATGAAATTTCAGGCTTTACATCCCATCATGGACAGCGCAGTGGGCGACCACCTGCACTTAACGACCGAGACCGCCGACGTCTGTGTAGAATGGTCAATGTTAATAGACACGCAACACTTCGTCAAATAACTGCAGGAATCAATTTGGGACGTACGAGGGACGTGTCCGATAGGACTGTGCGGCGAAATTTGTCTTCATGGGCTATGACAGCAGAAGACCGACTCGAGTGCCTTTACTGACAGCACGACATCGCCTGCAGCGACTCTCCTGAGCTCGTGAGCCTATTGACTTGTCCCTAGACCAGTGGAAAACCGTGGCGTGGTCAGATGAGTCACGATTTCAGTTGTTACGAGCTGATGGTAGAGTTCGAGTGTGGCGCAGACCCCACGAAGCCATGGACCCAAACTGTCAGCAAGGCACTGTTCAAGCTGGTGAGGGCTGCATAATGGTGTGGGCTGTTTTTACATGGCATGGACTCGGTCCTCTGGTGCAACTGAACCGATCATTGACTGGAAATGGTTATGTTCAGCTGCTTGCAGATCACTTGCAGCCATTCAAGGACTTCACGTACCCACACAACGATGGGATTTTTATGGATGACAATGCGCCATGTCACCGGGCATATTTAAAAATCGGCATATCTATTGAACAAGAAAAAATTATCTAAAGGTAGAAAGTCATTATATTTTATGTAGTTTCCTTTGATAAATGTTTTGATGAATTACGCTTTTTAAATATTTATACAAACTTTTGATAACATGAACCATATTAAATAAATTTTTTCTTAATGTAAAAACTGAATTTTATGTAGAATCATAGAAATTTTTGTTAGATAATACTCCGTGATATAGCATAAATTATAAAAAAATATTTTGTAGTACACATAACTTTATAAAATGAAAAAAATTATTTTATGTGCTTGTGTTTTTAGAAAACATGTTTGGTTTCAGCAAAAACATTTCTATATTAGGGGAAATTTAATCACTTTCTTTTTAAATTTTAGAGGAGATAACAGAAAATAAGAGACAAGAATAGCTCAATGAACAGAAAAGTGTAAATCTTCTAAAATATTGTGAGCTCTACGACTATTAAAATTGAAAGCTGAAAAATGTTCTGAGGAGGGAACTATTAAAATCAAGTTATACAAAATTGAAAATGTTAACTTACATCAATCTCAGCAAATTAGTTGGTTTCAAAGGACGACTAGAAATATTATATATAAATATATACTAAATTATATAATAAATACAAAATAGTAGAATCTCCAGAGAAAGAATCAGAAATTCAACTATTGGCAGTACAAATTGTTTCAAAAAGGTTTTCATATAGATGTTGTGTCTCAAAAGTGAATTTCCTTTTTCATAATACGTTTTTATTATTTTTATTTTGATACCCTGAGTTGACTCATGTCATATTAATATTTCATGAAATAGAAAATTTTGAGAGGAAGGATTAAAACAAACATAGCTATTGGTGTTACAGAGAAAGTATCTGAAACCCAATTCTGAGTATATTTACAAAATCAAATCTAAATAAATATAAAGAGGTCCTTTATTTCTCACAAGGATAGCAAATTGTCTGTTAATTATATTATCTAAATGCCTATTAGTCTATTAGTTTTCTTGATCAATTAGCACATAAGCCCTCAAACATATGCATTCCAAATTCATTAAAGGGCTGACGACTGCAAAGCTTAGAAAACTTTTAGATATAAGAATAAAAGGTTGAAATTCTTAACATTCGACCACATTTGAGGCAGTCTCATCAAAATTATCTGTCATCTATGTCTCTAAGTTTTCAAAATATACACTGACTCAACTGAGATTTACAAGACGAAATTTCGTAGCTTTACTTATGGTTGTACAAAATGCCCTGCTCAGTAGTTGATGACATGTGACTTTTACGTAACATGAATTGACCCCATTTGGATTTTTTTTATCAATATTCATAAAGACAAAATGTCAGAGACGATTTTTATTCTGTTCCCTTTTATAAAGGTTTATTAGGTCGAAATATGAATTTCTAACAGTTCATCTTGGAAAACATTAGATTAAGCTTGCACATTTTAAGATCGCCTTTTATCTTACATATGAGGGGTTCGTATGTCATGAGATGAGCTGGAAACTTCAACAGTTAGTTCCAAATTCAAGGTACCTCTTATTTAATTTGAGGTTTTTTTTTTAATTTATTGATGAGAAAAACCTGCTAAGAAATATGTGAATGTTAATTTTAATAATCTCTATACTCTGCTTCACCCTAACTTTGTAAAAGACAGAAAATGTGACGCTCTGCGTTGGGAAAGAGTTCCCCGTCAATTTTGACTTTTAAATAATTAAAATGCACAAAAATTTATCCAATAATATCATAAATTACAGAAATCTTTTTTTAATCAGCATGTAATTTAAATTATTCTCAAGTTAGAAGTTCTTATCTGTTAAGTATTTTGTAAATAAAGCGGCCTAATAAAATCAAAAGATCAATATACTAGTAATGAATTGTACTTTGGTTAGAAACGATCTTAAAAGAAAAATATTTGGCCCGCTTTTCTTAAAGATCCACCTTCGCTTCAGTCAGTTCGTAACTGCTATTATAACCACTATTTTATTCTCACATTTTTACCAGCTGATATTGTTGATGCGGTTAATCACATTCGTAGTTATTAGTTTCGATTGTTGAATATTTAATAAAGTCATCATTTCTATTTATTTCTAATAGGTCTGAAAAAGTGATATCACTGCGTACGCTGTACACACCTTCAAGATAAGTGAAACCAACAAAAAGTGCATCAAGCAGAAACATATTAAATGTTTATTCCCACCACCGAGAAGAAAACCTTTAAGATTCAATCAATCAAATCATCGATAAAGTTTCGCATCTTGTTAGTGTTTCGCAGGACAATTTTCTATTAAAAAAGAAAAAAAAGGCATCATGTCCTTTAAATACTCCTGGAAAGAAGCGACCAGGTTCAGTAGGTAAACAGTCAAGTCTTGTAAAATTTGATGATTTTGCATTATACTTATTTGATGGAAAATCCATGCATTTCTTTCGTAAAATCCCAATATAAGATAAAATTTTAAAGTTGAGAACGCTGATAGAGATACAATTTATAAAAACATTAGCCGAATTACGCTTTACAGAATATTGAAAGACTTGGGGTTTGCTTTTGAAAAACAATGAAACGAAATGAAATAACTTTAATGATTTATTAAAATAATGTATCAATAATATTGAACAAAATAATGAAAATAAAGAAAAATTAATTTTCTGATTTTAAATGATAATATAATAAAGTTTGTAAATATTTTTTGTTTGGCGAAAAAATTTGTGAAATGAAGTTTCGCTACGATCTGCATTTTCTAGTAGCTTTGTACTTTAATTTAAAGAAACCCAGTTCCGCTGACAAGGACAGCGATTCGGCATGCATAGAATATACTCTGCTGCCAAGTTAGAGTGGAACAAAATATAGATCTAGGAAGTAATTGAATATTATTGATCACCAAGCAAATATGGCATGATTCACCATTGATATACAGAATTATTTAAAAACTGCACAAAATTCCTGCCTAGGTCACTTTCCGTCATTTAATTATGATGACGCAGTCTGTTCATTTTATTAATAGGAGAAATAATTTCTACAAAAGCAGGTCTTTCTATTATATGTAAAATAAGACATTATTTATTTATTTCCTATTGGAAATTAATATTATTATTGTAATAAAATATACCATCTTAGTATTTTGAATGAAAGCCGATAACAGAATGTCAACAGAGATGCGATATGCATTGAAATGAAATGACAACAATTATTTTTTTCATTCTTAGCAATATATATTTCAATTTGTCTCTGATAAAAACTTTACTATGGGGATTGTTTAAAAAAGATTTTCATTTCTTTTTTTTTTTAGCATTAATTGAAATGCGTTTGTAATTTTTTATTTCTGAATTACCTAAGACCTTAAAAATGGAATTTATTCAGGATCTAGAAAAGGAGACAGACAATGATGTTTCGATTACCGTGCCTTTGAGTGATCAGTTATGTAGTGATATTATGTTAGAAAAACGCGATTTAAGCAATGAAAGCCATTCCAAAGATCTGAATTCAGGTGATAGTTGTGTATTGAATCAAACTTCTGACGATACTATACCATGTTCAAGTAAATCAGAAAACTTCCGCATATCAAAAGAATCCATATCTTGTGTGCCTGAAGTGGATCAAGAGAAGGAATTGTTAGATCTTGGTGTCAGTGTATATGACCAAATTCAGTTTGAAACTGAAGTTATTGCCCAAGTTGACAAAGCTTTGAAAGATCAAGAAGAACATAAACGATTGGAAAATGCGATGAAGGAACTGCATACTGTGGAAGAAGATTTAAGGTAATTTAATTTTAGATTAGTGAATTATCACTCATTTAACTGAAACAATCTCTCTGCTTTTCAAATCTAATGAAAGAGCTCCATTAAATAAATTTAGAAAAAATGTATTAGAAAGAATTTTGACTGTCAGCTTATGGCATTGAAAACAAAATTAATTTATACTTGACCTTTAAAATTAATGCAGTTAGATGTTATTTTGTACTTTTTGCTATATTTCATGTTTTATTACTATTTCACGTTTGTTGAGTACTCTTAATTTAGGGCCCATTAACTTTAATAAATTGTTCCATTTAGGAATTAAACTGTGGGATATGTACTTCTCTTGCATCACACTATACTTGTATGTTAATATATCTTTCTTTCGGATTTAAAGTTGTATATATATTTGATATTTATTAAAAATTGCAAGGTCTATTTTTTATATTGGATGAGGTACATACCTAGTAACTGTCACATTGCTTCAAAAGTTGAACATTAGTTAATTAAATCAATGAATCAGGAATATTGTATTTTATGATTTATTTCCAAAATAGCATGTTTCTATAACATAATCTTTTCCTTTATTCGGGCACATAAGTTGCCAATATGAACCAAATGTGCGAGTCAAGTTGCCAAGCGAAGTGAATGAAGAGTTGTAAAATACTCAATGGAATTCTACATTATTTTGTGATTTCTCGCTGTACGCAGAAAACGGTAAAATACCTAATCTTTCCTTATTTTCAGTAATCAAGTTAAGCTTAGTTAGAATAATGTCCCAATATTAATTTATATAAGGACTATTTGAGGTCGTTCTTATAATTTTAAGCCATTATCAAGTATAATTTCTCTTTTCTTTCACACTGCACTATCAAGAGAACACTGTCAGATTTGATATGAACTAGGGTTGCTTACATTGTAGTTTTAGTGGAATCTGTAACTGTAGCTATTATGGTAATCCCAGAGAAAGCAAACTATAGTGAATGTAGAAAGTGTTGACACAGTATATGTTACGATCTAAAATAAACTCACTTTTAAAACCTATTAATTTAAATTCCCCTTTTTGAATCACTCAATATTTATAATGAATATCCTTTATGCAAAAATAACTACTTAATATGTACAAAATTTATTTAAAAAACCCAATGTATCATTTGTAAAAAGTATTTGAATAATACACATAATGTTATATATTTCCAGAAATATTTTTTAATTAGCACTTTGTAGAGTATCCTTTACAAAGCATAATTTTTAAAAATCTACCTAGTTTTATCCAGCCAAATGTGTTGTTTTCAAGTTTATTCTGTGGTTTTCATTCTTGCTTAAAAGTAATTATTAAAACATTTTTATTGAAAATTTGCTTTAATTTGATGTTTTAATCAAAAAAAATTTTTGGGGATTGAGGTCCAATAATTGAGGAAGAAATTTAACTCTACAAAAAAGATATAGCCATTTAACTATACAGATTTTTTCTCTTATTACAGATTCAATAAATCTTTCCAAAAGGTAACATTATGTAAAAAGGCTGAGTTTCTGTTATTCACCCTTAAATTCAGTAACAGATGACAATTGCTGTTCTATTTTGAATAATGTTTCTGTTGCTGTAGAAATGCAAGTTAGAAGCAGAAAGTGCCAAAATGTATCAAATTATTAGTTTTTTCGTTTTAAAAAATATTTTTATTGAAGACCTATTATATATTATAGAGGTAAAAATATAGTTTAGTGTGCCTCTTGCTGTGCCAAGTTGCCTATAAAGATGGGGAACAAAACAAACTAACACTTCTGCTAAACAGTTTTGGTTGTCACTTTCTGTATTAAAATAATAATCAGTACTGATAAGTATTACAAATTTTATTTTAATCTGTATCTGAGATTTTTATTTAATTTTTTTAAACCTTACTGATCACTACTTCTGCATATCTTAACAATTTTGAAATAAAAAAAAAATTTCAAAAATTTGGTCTGTTATGTAAAGAGCAAAATTTAGAGCTTTCAATGCCTTTTTGGTATCTGCAGAAGGCACGAGACATAATTTTTTAATTTAGAAAACATCTTATGGCTTCACTAGTATTGGGAGTTGTAATCTAATAGCTTCGCTAGCATACTGAAAATAAGGACTGTATAGATAACAGGAACAGTACTTACAAACAAACATTCTTTCCCAACTTGATCAACTCGTGAATATGTATATACATACAGACACATGCACACACACTCATTCCATTCACCCTTTATCCATTCTGCAAGATAAACATACTTCCTGCCATCCTATTCACCAGACATCTATTCTTGCACAATTACCAATATAGCAAATCATCAAGGGAACCATCACAGTACAAAAACAATTATGAGAACTACAATGAATTCCATTGTAGAAATTTTTTAAAGTAAGAATTCAGGTAATTTTTTTAAAGGGCTTACTGATAGTTAATAAATTCAAAAGAATAAATATTTTCTGCCCATATTCACATTAAAAATAAAATTTCAGTGTTTTATTAGTAGTAAAATATATTTTTAATTATAATGTAAAACTGAATTAAAATCTTTGATGGATATTTTTTGATTATTTTTAATTTAACATTTTTCATGAAATAGTTAGTGTACAACTAAACCATTACAAAGTTGTATGCACTTGACAAATTCGACAAACTCAGAGGACACACTAAATTACCCTTTAACCTTTTATATATTTCATGCATTTTGTTTTCTTTGATTTCATAGTTCAATTACATAGCAGGTGAAGCTCATTAGTAGCTGTTTGTCAACATTGTGTAGATACAAAAAAAAAAAAATATTCTCTTAGTTGACCATGCTATTTAAAATCTGGTTATTGCCAAATATGTGAAGGAGTAACTTGGAAGCACAGGTGTTGAAATAAGGCTTTAACAGCTTAGACTAAATTTGGCTGAATCTATGTGCTCTTATTTTCCAAATCAATCAGTAAAATGAGGTCTTCTCTCAAATGGAAGGGAGAGAGAGCCTGCACCAAGAAAGGGGAAATCTTTCTCTGCAAGAAAAACTCACCAGCAATTGTTCTGTCTAACAGAATTCACCATTTGCCTGAACATATTAAGACCAAATTGCATTGGGAATCAAATGCACCAAATGTAATATTCCTTTTTACTTGAATAATAACAACAATTATTTAAAAAATTATCATTTAAAATATATTTCAAACAGAGGTGGTGAGAGAGGCATAGTAGTGGGGATGGATGCAAGACAAATCCATCGGAGACTAGCACGATTCTCTAATTTGGTTTCATAATAATAGTTAGTTTATACTTTGAATTTTAAAAAATTATGTATTGTGTATTATTAGACTCTTGAGATGTAATTGCTATGAGATCTAATTATAGAAAAAGTATGTTATTCCAGATTGTATTACATTGATAGAAATGCAGATTGTGCCAAAATGATATACCATGCTCTTATCATGGAAACTATATAAAATGAATGTAGGAATCAAATTTTAAAAATTTTACTTAAGAAACTTTTTACAAACTTGGAATAATAAATAAAAAAAAAATTCAAATTCACCAAAAATCGATTTTTTTATTTTCTGTGGACTTAATGTTTTCTACATCCATCGCTGTATGTTTATAGTCAGCCAATCAAAATTATTGACAAATTATGCTCTCACTTTGTTGGTTATATTACCAGAACTAATACTAATTAAAATTGAATGAATGACATTTCAATAAATGCCTGAAGTTCTCTGATCTTAACATCTTCGACATCCATTGCATTCATTTCTTAGTTGGTCACTCAAAAATTGTCTGCAAACAACACATCTTATCAACCTACCACCTTATCAATTACTTTGCTATATATAATAAAACTGCTTTAACTGTTACGTGGATATTTCAACTGTTTTCAATATATTACCTTTAAGATGGTTTTCAGATTATCATATTTGATAATGTGCAGCTCTCCACTACCATCCTGAAGTGATGAAGATTTTTGCCAATGAAACTTTCAATTTCTCGCTGATGGAAGGGCAAGTGGTTGCTGACAGGACAACAATTGCCCCCCTGCTAATACTACCTCTGATTTTAAAAACTGCATGCTCTTTAATTTATCTGTAAAGTTGCATTATCTGAAGCTCTGTTCTGATTTATGTAACAATAAAATTGACTGTTTTAATTTAAACTTCAAAGCTATTTTGAATTATATTAAAAAGATTATGCTAATACTACACTTAAATCTGATATTATATTTTGATGGTTTTAGCTTTTCTTATTGTATAACATAAAATAATAGACATGTAATAATAATATATAATAATTCTATGCTATAAAATTTTATTTAAAAAACATATGTATACATATATATGTTTGTGTGTAAGCATAATTTTTGAAGCAGCATAGTCATAGCCAAAGTCAGTGAGAAGACTTGAGTCACTTCGAATTTTTAACTTCTTTTTATTTCCATCTCGGGAGGCTCAATTTCTGAACAAGCAGAAGTGATGAACTCACTCACAGCACTGAATGATATAGAGTAAAATTAAGAAAAGCTTAAAGAGATTAAAGATAGTTTTCCTAGTTCTTCTATACTATGAGATTTTGATAGGGTTTTCTCTATACATGCCAACCCAGGTAAGGGAATCATAGGGATCTTTTAAAAGAATGTGCTAAACTTGCCGAATTTTATCCCTTCACTCAGAGCATGAAAGTGCAACTTTCAGCATTTTATAATAGATATATAAAAGTTATATATAATAATTGCTGAAAGTGCAATTTTAAGCATTTTCACAGCACTTTTGTTGAATTAATTAAATAGAAAGGTGGAATGGTATCAGGAAATAAAATAAAAAATAATATTTTAGAACTAACTTAACGTGGGTTAAATTAAGACAAAACTTTGGAAATAAATTAAGTTTAAATTATATATATATAGAGAGAGAATGTTAATTAATAGGTGCAAAACGGTTGCTGCTGCTTGATGTAGCTAATTAGTACAGATTTTTAAAAAATCAAAAACATATAGTAAAACATTTAGTTTATTTTTTTAATTAAGTTCTTTGTTTATGTACACTGTTATAGAAAGAAAAAAAATATTTTTTACAGATGTGATTTTAAAAAATCTTACAATATAGGTTTAATAAATTTTGGAATATTTTATGATATCTTGGTTTGTTTAGGGATGTTTTTTTAAAAATATATTTACAGCTGGGTCATTATAGCGTTTGAAAACACTATTGCTTAAATACATTTTTATTGCATGAAATTTTAAATTACTAGAATCACTTTTGCCGATTTTTAAAAAAATGCACCTTTATGTATCTTGATTGGCATTACATTCTTTAGTTTCCTGCCCTTCACGCTATTCACCTTCCATCTAAACCAAAAATATTTAATTTACTGTTAGTTAACAAAATCGCATTTTCAAGAACTTTAAGATTTAATTTATGGATTTCTAAGTGAAGATAACTGTTATTTTCATTTGCTTTCATTTTTAAAAAAATTTATCTTCTTACATTTCTTTCAAAATTATCTTCTTACATACATTTTGCTCTTATGGTCATTTTTTTTCCTCTATTTTTTTTAAATTCTGCTGTAAGCTTAAGAACATTATGGGATCTGTCCTTAATAAACATGCTATTAATCATTTATCAGCATACCTAAAAAAATCAACTGAAAAGAACATCATTTTGCTCTATTTTAGACGTTTTTGTATTCAAATTGTACATTAACTGTCTTTACAAAGATTTGTATATAGTTCTTAGTAAGGAAAACCATCTTTTTTGCCCCTTTTGAACCATATTAAAATTTTTAAATTTTTGATTACATTTAAAATTAAAGTGAACAACAAAAGACAGACCAGTTAAAAATTGTTAACAAAAAACTTTATAGTTGTTTCAATGTGCAAGTATTTGTTACTTATCAATAATTTTTAAATTTTCTGTGTAATGAAAAGTTATTCCAGTATTTCTGCTGATTTCTGTCTATGATTAATATTTGAAAAGCAGTGTTTTATTAGTTATTGTAATTCGGAGACATTTTTTTTATTATATTTGCACAAACTAAAAGAAATGTAGTTTTTTTTCATAAAACCATTTTAAATAAAGTAGTTTTTCAATCATTGTATCCTAAAGTCTGGGGAAAGCTATGAAGTATTTTTTTCACCCAGTAAAATCAGTGTAGTGTAAGTTAAAATGCACTGAATATGATTGTAATGTATTTAAGAGCCTTTGAAGTATTTGAATTAAGTTTTGCTCAGTTTCTAAAAAAAATAATCATAATTATCTATCACAATCATTGAATTATTAACCATTAATAGATTTAATTGTTTAACAATAATTAATTGTATGTTGTTGGAGGAAATCTTGTATTTAATGTAAAATTAAACTCTTCCTATACTTTTCATCAATAATATCCTGTATCAGTTAACATATCAGAATTTCATGAATATTATGTTATTTTCTTTTCTTACCTTTGAGAATTATGAATTCAAAATTGTAGATTTTTAATAATTTATAGTATCATAGTGAAGGTAATTGGCATTCCAAAGAATATATCATATCTATTCAGGCATATAATTTTTACTTAATTTAAATTTTAACTATTAGAATTTTGATATGGACATGTGTGATTCTAATGTTTATGAGAGGAAATATAATGCATAATGTAATGTCCATAATAATTTTTTTGAGGAAATTAATTTATAAGGATGTGACTTGGTTGAAAATAGCAGTCAGATAATTTAAAGCTATACCTATTTGGTTCAGATGGCTTGTTATACAAACTTCTGCATCACATCTAAAATGATATATCTCTATTTCTTTCAACAATTGCAAAACATTCTTTGATATGCCAAGATATTGGGAAGTTTTAATTAAAAAAAATCGATAATATATTGTTCGATGATATTCATGAATCATATTTAGATTTAAACAATGATAATGGTCAATTTGACATTTTGTATTCTTTTGAAGTAAATTCATCTACTTTGTTTGAAATTATTTGTTAATAATGCAAAATAAAATATCAAAAATTATGTTTAAAAAATTAATACGATAAACTTTTTTGGAATTTGCATTTGTAACAGAATAAAGTATTTTTGAAAGTCCATTATTTTTCCTACTAGTACTTGAAATAGACTTAATTTTGCATACATTCATTTAAATATTTATACTTTTAAAAACTCTAAATAGATTGTTTGAAATTTATCTGCAATGAACTGCTTGAGTCAGATATTGTAGTTTTTATTTTAATGCTATTAAAAGCTTCCATTGATTAGAAAAATAGGGCTTGGTTGTTATATTCATTAAAATTCTACATTTTTTGTGACAATTATATTTTGTCTTTAATAGCAATTGTGGGCTTATACAGGGTATTTGGAAAAGGAATTGATAGGTTTTGATTTCATTACCTTTAGCAGCATATCTATAATATTTATAAATAGTAAATGTCAACTGACAAGAAAATATCTTTTTTTAATAAATATTATCTGTCATGTGTTGCCTCTTGTGCTATTATGCCATTTTTTAAACTTTTTTTTTTTTGTATACTTAATATATCTTAATAAGTTTTCAATTCTAGAATTTTATTCATTTCTAGATATTAATAAATAAATCTGAGCATCTGCTCTGAAAATGAATTTGTATATGTTTAAATAAATTAAAAATTCTCTTTAATTTTAATAACTATAATTCATTGTTTCCAGTACTTTATTCAGATTAACAAACTGTTAAAATAAAAAATGGAAATTTTAAAATATTAAACATTTCATGACACATTAGTGGTTTTAAAATGGTACCTATATACTCATTAAAATTTAAAATTAAGTTTCTGTGTCAGATTTCACTTTTGGCAAAAAATAAATAATTAACATATACAATAGTAAAAAAATGATACTTCTAATGTAATTACAAAGTGAAATCATAAGTTGCACACAATTTCTCTAAACTTATAAGAATTGTCAGAAACTTGGCTGCACAAGAATGACGCAAATGAGCACTTAATTGCTAATGAGGGGTGCTTGTCTTCAGTTTTCTTTACTTTAATCCATTTTGGATTTTTTGTAAACTAGAGTTCTACAAGCGAAAGATTTCAAAGGCTGTGTTTGCCTTCTACATGGATAATCTAGTGCTTGCTAAAAATTGTATCGCCTATGTTTATCATTTTTTATGAAGTGATACTCATTTTCAAATGCTTGAAGAACATAAAAATATGTGCGATATAGCATATGGTTTTTCCAAAAGCAGCTGTACTATTCATTTAGTACCTTCATTGTGTAGTTCATTTTTTCACCAGATGCTACAGGTTGTTGAGATTTAAAAAATTGTGAGTGAAAATTTAGATCTGACTAATTAGATTATGTTTTAAACGATTGTAATTGTGAAATCAAGGGTTGAATTAAAACAAGAAATTCAGTGACATTGAAATAATAAAAAGAAATCTGTGTTTTCTGTATAGTATTTTCTAAATGCCACAACAATCACAGAAGCATTAGAATCAGATGAATTTTTGTCTTTTTTAACTTAAACACTATTTGTACAATAAAAGTTTACTTATAAATCAGAATTAATTTTGATTTACATAAAAAAATTATGTTAATATTATTTATGGCATTGGTTTTTAAAAAATTGTTTATACTAAAATATTATCTTTTGTCTGTAGCTTTTATATTATTACAGAATTTCTGGGGGTTCTTTAGCGTTTTATTGGTCATCTTTAGTAACGAACGAGGACATTTATTCAACACGAAGTCACAGGCGATAAATACACAGCCGAAACGAACATAGGCGATACACAACAGCACACTACAACAAACAGTTGCCCACTAGTTGTAATCGGTAGTAATAACAACCACAGTAAACAAAGCAGTTAGAAATCAGCAGGAGGGGGGAATCTTCGTAGCTACTCTCTACGGTCTCTAGAAGCCTGCAATTCTCCACTGTTTCCTCGCTTTAACTGTATCCAACTGCCGACACTACACGACTCGTACAGTAAATATGAAATATTGGCACACAGCTCAATTCAGCAAACGTTTGAGCTCCACACAACGCTTGCGCTTTTCCGGACTGATCCACCTATTCCGCTGTCTCTTTCGACGATATAATATACGACTGACTTCGGTTTGATATTGTTGGTTTTTTATAGTTCCAGAGACGGACAGAGAAGATTCTGGAACAGGAGGCATATCTCAGCTCCTACTGGATTTATCACTTAAATTCTGGAAGATTCCAAAATTATCTGTTTTGTCGCCAAATGGTCAAGAAGCCCGGATATCACTGATCGGGCATCCGATCTGCATCGAATAGAGCTGATCGTAAAACGGTCTTTTCAGGGATGGGAAGCTACATTATATATTATAGATTTATTACAACAATATTATCATGATAAAAGATATATTCTTTGTATATTTTGATTATTTTTTTAAAATCCTTCTTGGTTTATTTTGATACATAGCTGTCTTAACTATTAAATCTAATACTATATAAAATATTGTATATATATATATATATATATATATATATATATATATATATATTGTATAAGCCAGTTACATTAAGGTATTTTCCTATTCAACATAACTGTGTTTATACATTATTTCCTTCATAATATATATGTATTTCAGCAGCAACTATGTCCTCTATAATGGATATCATTTATGGCGTAATTTATAAAGATTTTGATAATTTGCATAAAAATCAAATATTTCTAAACATTACAGATGAAATCACTCAATCATTAAATAATTTAAAGAATCTTATTGATGTAGCTCTCTAAAATGAGAAAATAGGCCCCCATAATTCTGTTTGCTTGAAGAACTGTTATGCATGAAAGTAATAGATTTTCATTTGCAAAATTAGTTGATGGTTGTGGATGTGAGAACTTATTTTTATATAATCAGATGGTGGGCTCTGAAGATGAAGTGAATAATATTGTTGAATATGTAATTATTTGCTGTTATGACCACTGATAAATAAATTCTTTCAATTTAAAAGATTTTTCTAGTTTTTATTAATTTTTCTAAATTCCCCGTTGGTTTTTATACGATTTTACAGCTAAACATCTCGAACTTGCACCAAGATCTTATTTTTGTCAAACTTTATGTATTTTCAAAATGCAAAATTACTTTTAAAAAAAAAAAAAAAAAAAAAAAAAGAAAGGAGGGAGGGAGAAAAGAATATGAGAGATGTGAAAATTGATGGAGTTAATTAGGGAAAAGTTTAAGATGTACGCAGCATTTTATATAAACACAAAAAAATATTGCATTGTGACCCCTGACCTAAATGGGAGTTTTACTATGATTTTCTATATTGTGTATTATATTATCCAGCAATAGCCCATATATGTCCCATTGGAATAAAATTGGGAGAATATGTTGGCCACTTGCTGAATACCTACACCCTCAACATAATTTCTTATTAAGGCAGTATGTTGAGGTCAGATATCATCTATTAGGAGAAAGTTATTATCGATTGATCTCTTATAATTCAAAATGCTTACCTACACTGATAAATACTACCTACACTTACCTACACTACAGGTCATTATGGCCAATAAAAGTGCTGACTCTTACTGTGATTCTTCTACTTTTTATAGTTGCATTTCACAGGAGTTTTTAGATTTATTGCACATTTTATTCACTCCAAGATGGAATCACTCTTTAAACAAAACTGGGATTAATCTCAAAAGACAGCTCCATTCCACCGAACTTAAATCTTAAAGATCCCTAGCACCACTTATATCTGATGTATTTACCATCCAAGAGCCAAATCATAAGTTTTATTGCAAATTACATTCTTCCATGATGCTTGCTATTCACAGAATATTGAAATTTTTATAGTTCTAATCAATTACTTTATAATCTATATTGCTGTCCAATGTATATTTCTTTAAGTCAGTGTCAAATAATGATCCCTCGAATCTGTTGTGACTTACTTTCAACTTTGGTTGTTTGCACATTGCTCTTGCCTTAAACTGTTTCCAGATTTTTAAGATGATATCTTTGGTAACCTTTAAGTCTTTACAGACTTAAATAAGTGTCTTTTATGTTTCTCTTCTACCAGATGCATGTCCTTTCATGCAAAACCATCAAATGCTGTCTTAACGACATGCACCACTGTTCCCATGCAAAACTTTATGCCTGGCTAATAATAAAAAATAATTGAAATTAGAATTTGAGGATCTATTTCCATTCTTTTCCTTAGGTATTGAAAGGCCAGTGATTTCAAATAAGATGAAATTTTAATGTTAAATCATGAAAGAAAGTTTAAGTGATAACATTCCTGATATTTTTTTTTATAATGTTTAGTTTTTATATAATAGTAATATTCTTAGAACATATAAAAATTTATATCCCGTTCATCCTCTATAACATCATGTACCATTCCTTTCTTCATAATGTTTTTGTAAAAAAAATAATTCAATTTCTTTCAAAATTACTTTTGCATTATTTTTGGTATGTCTTAATAACAGTAGGAGAATTTGTTGCTCATTTCAATACCTATTCTTTGAAAATCTTTTAAAATAAAATTTAAAGCCTTTAGTTTGCTCTTTTGAATTTTTAGCAGCAAAATCTTGTTATTTCTTATTCAAATTTAAACATTTTAGGTTTGTGAGAAACCGGTTAAATCAGATTGAAAAAGCCTTGTCAATGGCTCCAAAAGCCGAAATGACAAATGCTGGGAAAAGAGAGCTTTCTGCTATTCTGAAAGAGAAAGAAAACAAAGTGAGTGAATGAAATTTTGCTAATTTCATTGCTTTATGACAGAAATTTTACTTGATGATGTCTGTTACTGTCTATTGTATATTTAAGTTTAAATGTATTTTGTAGTGCACTTATTATTTTAAAATGCATTGGAATGTTATTGAAAGAATATCATTGTTTCTTTTATTATTATTATTATTATTACCTCTTTCAGTGTATCTAAAAATTTTATTGATGTTAAAATCACATTGTTAATTTTATTTTGAATTAATAATTAACTTACCTTTTGCCCATATTTATAATTTGTATATTATCTGTAGGCAGTTCAAGGTCACATTTTCGTTATTGGTTGTCTGGTACTATTAATGAGCTAGAAAATGTGATCTTGAACCGCCTATAGAAAATACACAGACTATAAGTATTGTATTTTCTATATCTAAATTGTAAAAATTGTATCTAAACTTCAGCCTTTCCAAAATAAATTGCATTTTTATTAATATGTCAAAAGCTAATTAAAAATTCTTAAAACTCAAAAAAATATAAGCACACCTCTCATTTTGCATCATGAGAATCATTGTGAATTCATAACTAATGCAGTTTAGGAATTGTTGTAAACATTTATTTCTGTCATGTTGTCATTTATTTCAAATTTATGGAAGTTTGTTGATTCCTTTTTAATAGAGGAGCATATGCACTGCAGCCTGCATATATTCAGAATTTGTGACATGTTTGATTCGATAGCAACAGTATCCAATCAATCAGTGGAAATGTAGGTTGAATAAGAGACAATATTTTATTGTGTTATATCTTCGACATTGTCTCTCTTGACTGTATTGATGCTACATATGTTCTATAAAAATCGAAGAGAGATGATAGATTTATAAGCCATTTCATGATTTCCTTTCCTTGATTGATATTCACTAAAATTTGCATTTCAAAATTCTTACTCTTTATCTTATGAAAGAAAAGCTGTGGAAATTTCCAAAAAGATTTACTAGAAAGGTTTAATTTGCTTTTGGATATAGTAACAATTGACCAGACATAATGACTCTCCTAATGAAAAGAATCCACATCTAGAGGTCCAGATGCACTTAACTATGTGTGGGAAAGCGAGAGACATTACATCTGGTGTGGATGCCCTTCACCATGTGAAGGAAAGAGGAAATATTAAAACATTTTAAGTTTCTTGAACAACCACCGAAACACATAACACTCAAGAAAAATTCATTGAATATCAATACCTCAAACAAAGAATCCTTTCAACTATCAAACTTGGTGGTTTCTGAACTTTTTATACATAAATATTTAATACATAGTTTCGTTTTAAAGCCATTTGGTGAAGAAAGGATATTTTAGAAAAGTGCAAGGGGTTTTTTGTGAAATTAATTTAATTTCTAGTTGTTAAAATTGCTTTAAAAGTTTGGAAATTTGATATTAAATTATAAAACTTTGACTAATTTAATAATATAAATATAATTAAAAATTTTCATATTATCCATTAAAAAAACAAGAAACCATTGTGATATTAAATATGTATCATTCCCTATAAAAATATTTAGGTTTAAGTTATAAAAGTTATGTTAAATATTACCTTTGATTGTTAAAATACTATTTTCAAAAAATATAACAAGTTTTTATTTCTGCACAATTAGGTAATTGTTTATGCATAAATTCTATTACCGGATGAGTTAACAATGAAGATGTTTGAGTAAAAATTCTAACTGCATGAATTTTAAAAAAATTATTAACTACAAATACAAATAAAAAACAATTTTAACTATGAAAAATATAGATGATTCAACCAACAAAAAGAAACATATTACTTCATGGAAAAAGTATTTCAGTAGTTTAATATATTTTTCAAATTATTTTTAAAAACATAACTAGCATTGATAAAACATTAACGAAAATATATGTTTCTTTTCCAGTCCCAAACTTGTTACTTCCTTGCAGATTTCAACATTTTCGGAATTGGAATTTATTGTACTTGAAATTGACGAAAAATGTTCATTAAAAATTTTCAAGGCGGTGTGGGGGGGAGAGCACGCAAACTAAAACTATACACTGTCTGATTTTATTAAGGCTCCTAGGTGAAAGATATTCATATTCACACGATATCGCTTAATTTTGCCGATAGCTGTCCAAGTAATGCTGTCCATAAATGAAAAAAACTTTGAATCATTTATCATTAAGTAGAAATTGTACATCTTGCAAAACGAAACTTTTTGTTGCATAGATATTCTTGCTTGACACTGAAAAATTGACGAACGATAAAATTTTCATTTAATTTCGATGAAATCACAAGCAATAATAATGTAAGCTTGCATTTTATATAGACAAGCTATTTTACATATTCTTAAATAGAGCTCTGATGGTGCATCTGGTTTCTTTAAATATTGTAACATTAAGATGAAAAGCAGTTTGAAATAAAAAAATTCTTTGAATGCAACAAAGTCACTGGGAAAATCTTATGCCTTTTTAATGAATTTTTGCAGAATTATGAAGGAACAAAGAGTAATGTCTTGAAACAATAATTAGAGAAAAAATAGGTCAACATGTCCTACATTTGTTGGATATTAATGGTGGTTTATGTCATATGCGCAATGCTAACAAAATACTTTATTTGCATTTTGACTGTTGACGTGAGAGCTCACTGAAAAATATTTTTAATGACACAGAATGGCGAACTGACGATTTATTGAGATATTTCCCATATTAAATTTGAAGCTCTAACTGTTTTGTATTATTCATTCCCTCATAGCAGTGAAAAAACTTTATATTTTTCTCCTATTTGCTCTGTACAATAATAATTTAGGAGATAAGGCATAAATAAAGGAAATACTGAAGACATTTTCACCTTAAGAATATGTCTGAAAATGGAAAGAGAAGAAAAAAAAAAGACTCCTGGATTCTCCATTTTTATGTTACAGCCTTACTTTTTTCAAGAAATATGTTGTATGTTTCAATCTAAGCAGCTACTTATTCCTAAGCTGTTTGAAAATAGACAGTTATTTATTTAAAAAATTCTTGCTTTATGAAGGAGGAATCATGACAAGGTAAGAACGCAAAAGAGCTTTTAAGAAGCAATTATGATGGGGATTCTATAGGTTTGTGTTCAATTTTTATTGGCACAGTTGGATTTTGGAACTAATCTCTCAGATTAAAGGTTCTAATAGCTGTATGAAAGAAGAATCTCTTTATTAAGTGTTTTTTTTAAAGAAATTACTGATTATTTATAAAATAATTTAACTCTGGCAAGTCTTCTACTGAAGCAATTTCCTTGATTGATCCACCTGCTAAAGGAATAGAGGTAACATTTAAGAGGCTACCACTTTTTGCAGCAAATGTTTTAACAAATAAAAAGACTTATGTACTGGAAATTTACTAATATGCAGTCGATTTAAAATTGTTTTGTTCATGATTCTGATAAATTTATTTCCGTAGAAATTTGGCGGTCATAATTATTTATTATGGAAATATATGCTAGTCTTAGTAAGATTATAAAAGCTATAATTAGTTGTTTTCATGGTTCTCATGTAGGCCATATTCAGTATGATGCCAAACTTAATAGATAAAAGAACAGGAAGAATGAATATTGAAATAGATTCTTCAATTTAGACTTTAAAATACAAAAAGGAGAACAATAATAGGAGCAATCTGCCATTGAATATTTTAGAAATATTCATTGAATATTTGCCCCCCACTACCATAAAAAATTGGAAATGGAACAAAGCGTCATATTGAAGGCTAAAACAAAGCTTAAATTTTTGACTAAAAATAATAAACCTACAAATATATTTTTTTAAAAAGGGAATTTTAAAAAATGTGTAAATAAATTTTTACTTAACCATATGTACTTAGTGAGTTGCATCCTTTGTTGAGTTTTGCTTCATTTTTGCTATAGTGTAGCAGTTGCATTACTCTATTTTCTCTTTTGGATGGCGATGCCTGATTAGGTACGCATACCATAGTGCATTGCGATTGTAATTAGAATGAGATGATATGCTATTCTATAAAAAGAGGTGTGCGAATCAATGTTTTGTCTTATCTTCGTGTTTTGAATTTGTTTTGTGTGAAGTATGATAATTAAAGAAATGGTCCCGCAAACTTATGTTTGACACCCTCTTGGAGAGTCTGTAAAGTGTTCAAGAGAAGCATCTGCATTTCCATGCGAAATTTATTTAAGATGCTAGTTTTCGAAATCATGTTCTTAATGTTTTGCGATCCATCAAGCTATCTGGTCTTTAGGTTCCCTAAAATTCGAAAGAAATCTCAAAGAATTGAGATCAATCGGGAGAAGAAATTTTCTTAAATAGAGCTAAAGGTAAATATGTTATATAGACATCATAAATAATTACTTGTGGTGCAGTAATTGCTTTCAAGCGTATTCAAACTAGCTGAAGTAATCTTAGTTTGAATATTTGTGACAGTGCGGCTGCTATTCCTCCATTTCTAGTATCTGTGTCCAAAATGAAATCTTTGTTATTTTGGGGATAGAACAAAGCAGAAGTTATCAAAGATTTCTTGAGACTATTGAAACATTTCTCATATTCTGCTCAGTTAAAATTTAATTTAGTTTCAGTTAATTTGTGTAGAGATCTTATTAAATCTGAGAAATTTCTTTCAGACGATGTTAATAAACGCATAGTCCTATAAAATATTTTTAATTATCCACTGTCTCTGAACAAAGTCAATCAACTATTGTCTGGATTTTATTTGAATCAGTTTTAACTTCTTTCGCCGTTATAATGTGACCTAAATAAGCAGTCTCCTTTCGAAAGAATCTGCGGTTCATCGGGCTTAATTTAAGCGCAGCTTTTTATAATTAGATTCTCAATGACTTGATAAGAATTTTTGACTGATTTTGAATTTTTTTATATTTATTGTGGCTGTGTTTTTATTGATTTGGTTATCAATTTAACCAAATCTTAAAATGTAGATGATCGTCTGCATTCTAAGAACAACTTAACATAATTTACATAGATATATTGTATAAAATTAAGCAGGGGTGTTTGTGCTCCGGGGAAACCCCGGAATTCCGGGGAGTTTGAACTTCGATACCCGGAAATTCCGGGGATCGTCGTTCAAAAGGAAGTAGGAATAATAATGAATAATTCATTTTGATCTGGGTAATTTTTGTTTGCTTTGAAAGCAGAAAACGCAAGGTCAGTGTGTGTGGTGAAAACTTTTCCTTTCTTTCTCCAAAGACAGTGATAATGCGTGAAAAGGGGGGAAAAAACTTCTTTTTGTTCTTTCCTTATTTCGAGTTATGACTCATTCCCCCGGTTCTCGGACATTCTCTTCTGGATTCTTTTCGGCAAGTAGGCGCGGCAGAAAAAAAAAGGGGGGGGGGGGAGACTTCGATGTGCGATCACGTGACTCTGGGTTCAAAGGTCTTGTCTCTCCTGGTGTGGTGCCAATAAGTAGAGAAGGGGGATTTTTCGCCATATTAGCTGTTTGTCATTGATCGCTTCGCAATTTTTTTTCCTCCGCTGTGTAAAATTTTCGTTCCATTTATTGATGCACGTGTAAATTTTTCGTTTTGTTTATTGAAATATTTTTTTATTTATGTACGCAAGAGAACTTCACTATGAAATTTCTCGATATAAATAGTGATATACAATTAGACGAAGGTGTCCGGAATGCATTTAGGTGGAATTGGATTGAACGGAGAGATGGTCATGGGGATACCATCGGCACATGGTGCAAGAAAATAAATGTTGCTGGACAAGCATATTATGTTTTTTGTAACTCACTGCTGAAGTATGGTGGGGAAGGATTCAAGGCTTTCACAAATCATTCTAAAACTGTGACGCACGTAAAATATTCAAAGTGCATTAGATATTCAATGACTTTAAGTAATTATACTAATTCAAAAAATACTGATGACTTACTGGAGGCTGATGCTCGGCCATTGGATATAGTGACAAGAAAAGCACGCTAAGAGGTATTAATAACTTCGTTTATCGCCGAGAATTCTCTTTCTTTCAATGTAGCTCCCAATTTACTTGAACTCTGCAAACAGTTGAGCCGCGATCAGACGGCACTAAACTCGTTGGAAATGTCCAGGACTACTGCATGTTATAAGATGAAATATGGGCTCGCAAAAACTATTAAGGAAAATATCATTAAAACTTTAAAGGAGACTCCATTTTCTCTAAATTTGGATTGAAAGTACTAGCAATGCTCAAGAAAGTATACTGGCAATATTGGTGAAGTTTTATGACAACAATCAAAATGAAGTTGTAGTTCATCATTTTCCATCTCTAAAGATGGAATCTTGCAATTCAGAAGCTGTTTTTAAAGCAGTTGTTAATACTATTGAAGATAATCATATTCCATGGGCAAACAATTAGTGTATTAATGGACTCATGTAACACCATGCGTGGGAAAAAAAGGTGTTGAAACCAGACTACGATCAAACAAAGCACCCCACTTATTAGATATTGATGGTGACACATGTCACACAGCTAATAACTGTGCAAAAAAATTTGCTTCATGTTTGAAAGATACTTAGAAGATTTGTTTGATGACATCTATTTTGATATGAAAAGCTGCAGTAAAAGAGAAAATTTTTTCAAAATCTGTGAATCCCTTGCCATTAAAAAACTTAAGCCCTTGAAGAGACCAGACCATAGGTGGGTGTACATTTTATGTGTTTTAGAAAGAATCAAAGAACTGTGGGATGCTCTTATTGCATTTTATTTTCACTACTTGGATAAAACTGATAAAGGGTATTATTTTTGTTATGTTGAAACTGTATATAATAAAAAAAATATTTCTGCAGCTCAGAAAAAAATTGTTGAAGGGGTGTATTCTTGCTTGCATTCCCAACAACTCACAAAGGATACTTTAGCTCAGAAAAAAAGAATACTAAATGGGTTATTTGTTATGCAAAACAAAACTTTATTGCATATGGCATTATATTCAGCAGTATTACCAGAGTTCAACACATATATTTAATTATTTGGAAAAAAAACCAATGCTTCATTTAATACATTCCAGTATTTATAAATTGATGGGAAAATTTTTCTCTTTTTTTTATGAAGCAATAAAATATAGAGTGCACATCTTATGATTTATTAAAGGTTGATGTCACAAATCCAGAATTCCATCTACCTAGCAAAGTAATATTTGCTGGTGCAGAAGCTTCCACTCTCCTGAAGAAATTATCAAAAAATCATCCAATAGCAAAAGAATTCCAAATTTCTCTGATAAAAGCTTATACTAATACAGCACAGCATATGAAACAGAAATTACCCCTTAAAAATTCATATCTAATTAGTTTTACAGCATTAGATCCAGAGCTAAGAGGTAAAACCAGTACAATATTAGCGTTTGAAAAATTATCATCTTTTATGTCCCATATTTTTAGTGATAATGAAAAGTCAAAAGTAGAAGCTGAAATAAGGTTATACCAGAGTGATATTGATATCACCAAAGAAATGCTCTACACGTCTGATGAAAGTGGAAGTCAAGTGTGCAATTGATAAATATTGGTCTAAAGTTTTTAATTTAAAGGATGATTTCACAAATGATTACAAGTATCCTACATTGGCTAAATTGGTCAAAGCCTGCCTTAGCTGCTTCCATGGTCCATTTGTGGAAAGTGCATTCAACTTAATGGATACACTTGTCATTGACTATAGAACCTCTCTTAAGATTGATTCCCTAGATGCAGTGCAGACTATTAAATATGATTTAATGGTTTCTAAAGAAACCTCATGTGAAAAGTATGGCTCAAAAAATCCAATGACTGATCCAATTCACAAAGATCTCTTACTGAATATGAACAGAAGTTGGAAAACATATCAAGAGGTCTTAAAAACTTGTATTTCAGATGAGTCACCTATAAAAGTCTCTGAAAAACCTTCTTCATTAGCAAAAAAGCAAACTGCTTCTACCTCTGCATGTGCAGTTCTCGAGGAAATTTCTTCAACTGTAAATGAGGAAAATAAAAATCAACTTTCTTGCAATTATGAAGTTCACCACAAAAGAAAGACAAGCCCACAAACATTAGAAAATAAAAAAAGCAGCAGAAATTATATATTTTTTTTAAAGAATTAATTCAGGTAATTTAAAATATTTACATAAAATGAAGTAATTTATATATTTGAAAATTTATGGTTATTAATTTTGCAAAAAAGTAATTTATTGAACTTTTATAATTAGGTCATTCAATACTTCATAACTGTAATTTTTCATTTCTCCCCCCCCCCCCTTCTCGAAACTCCAAAATGTCGGTAGTAAGTCCGTAAAGGTTTCAGGGGATTTTTTGGGGTCCCACAAACACCCCTGATTAAGGTAATTGGTATATGAAATTTGTGACGACATTCGGTGTGAATTTTTAGAAAAATGTTATAAAATATTTATTTAATTAGGTCATATTTTTTGTATAAAATATATTGAAAAAACGAAGATGAAACAAGAAGATATTATTTCAAAGCGAAAAGTTTTTAAAACTGGGAAATGTGTGCTTATGTGTGTAGCTAAAAAGAGTATAAAGGAAAAACTTTCTAGTTTATAAGTTTATGAAATTATTTGCGCTAAATCAATCCCTCCTTCTCCTGTTGGAAGCATTAAAGCTTAAAAAATCTTTCTTAAAAAACGTGTTCTTTTTTTGTACTTCAAGAACTGCTGAACATACTGAGAAATTAATTTACTAAATTTGAGTAAAATTTAGTAATTTATAATGTTATTCGTTATACGATTTGGTCAAAATTCAGAACTTTGGAAAATATCATTTAAAGATGTAAATTAATACTAAAACATGTATTATGGGCAAATAGAGACTAATATAATTTCCCAAAGAAACAAAAATTAAATAGTTTTGTAAAGAAAAATATTCTGATATTAAGATTGGATCAAAAAATGTTTGATATTTTCAAAATTAATTATTTCAACATAATCACCTATTTTAAAGAATGCTGTTTTTAATTTTAAGTTTTCATTCTCTTATTCTATTTTTTTCTATATGTTTTTAGCTTAAACACAAGAAGAAACTTGAAGCTAAACTTAAGGCTTTGCAAGTGTGTATTTGTGGAAGCGTGGAAGAAGTAAATACTGTATTAGAGAATAATGTTGAAGGTTATATCTATCTATCTTTTATTTTAGTTTTATGTTTGTATTCTGTTTGATTGTTAATTTATATATACTTTTTTTGTTAACCTCTACTTATTTTCAAGCATATATAAATTCCTTCTTTCAATTTATTGTATTGCTGAGTGTGTGTTTTTATTATAAGTGTATGTGTTGTAGGTTTTTATCTGTGTTTTCAAAAGTTTATTATTTTTTATCCTTTTCAGTTCAGTTGTTTGTTATCCTTTACCAGCAGTTTTACTCTTTATTCTGAGTTGTGCGAAGTACCCACACTCTTCGAAATTTAATTGCTATAATTTTAAGTATCTTACACCGTTTTTCTAGTTTTCTCAATACCTATCCAGCATTAAGAGAAAAGTACGTTTTTTATTTCATATTCTTCATATTCATAAAAAATGTGGAAAAACATGCAGAGTATGGCCCTTATATCCTTGGTACCAACTCAAAAGATTTTACTTGGAAAGAGAGATAATTTTATGTTTTAAAGTTCTAATGAACAAAATCACAGCTATTAAAACCAAAAGATCCATAAAGTCGTCTAAAAAGTTTTGTACATAAATGGAGTGTGCTTGATCATCCTCAGATATTTTTATATGTGCAGTTTACCTCACAGTATCTGCAATATGGGGATAAAATATTATATTCGCCATTTTCATATTGACTGAATAGAGACTTCTTCTGACAAATTTGAAATACAGTATATTCTTAATTTCAAAGTGTATGGGTTACTTCTTAAGAGCAGTATAATGGAATCAACTTCAAGTATAAAATATTTGGATTGTTTCTATGGATAAAAAAGGTAGTACATATAGTTTTTCTTTACTATTCACATTTAAAGTTTGTATGTTTTCAATGGTTGAAGTAATTTGTGTATATATAATAACAATTTTTTGAGTGTGAAATCAATGAAATATGCATTTAAAAAAATATTTTGTTAATGGAGGAAAGTTTTCAATGGAACAATTGCTCGATTTTATTATTTAAAATCATAATTAGTGATTAAAATTATTACATATGAAGCTTTTGGTGCAAGCTTATCAAAATATCATTAAGGTAGCCAAACAAAAAGGTTTTTTGAAAAGGTCGATTTTCGCAAAACATGACATTTTTCAAAAATTATTTTATTGGATTGACCAGTCTTTGAGCTATCCAAAACAGGTTTACTTTTGTCTCTACTTTAATTGGAAGTCAAGTTATTAATATTTTCGTAATGATAGGTAAACCAGAAATGGATATTTGAATAACGGGAAATACCGATTTAAAAGCCCCAAAACAAGTTAAAAATTTGTATAAACACAAATTTAGTTGTAAGTACGAAGAATGCTTGGAACAGAAAAACACAAAATGTCAATGAGAGTTTTGACAGTGTTTTGTAGAAATTTATACCTAAATATATCTTTGTTCTGCTTTGAATCCTCAGATTAGGGGTATTTATGTCTGTAATACATTTTAATGGGAGTTTTATAGGATTATTAAATATTCTTAAGGTTGTTGGAGTGTGTCCTAGTGTAAATTCAGTTAGAACATTTGACGAGCTTGATTCATTCACTGACAGCAACATTCACTGACAAATGAAAAAATTGCCGGAAAAAATTAAAATGATTAAAAAAGAAGAATTATTAGAAATTAGCAGCAAGAAGTTATAAGCTATAAATGTGGTGAATTTTAGGTAATACGCCCATAATTTATTTTTAAAACAAACTACTGTAAACTTTAAATGCATTTTTCTCAAAACTTATTTTTACTCATTTCTTGCTTGCTTCAAATCAAATAACACAAAACATTATCATATAACAATGAAATATGATGGATTTTGTCTTCATACTATATTCTAGGGAATGAACTAAAAGAATTTAGATCGAGGGAAAAGTTTTTAATTTACAGCCTATTGCTTGAATAGTAATGTCATAAATTTACTAAGCATTTCATGATAAATCTTTGACTGTCTGTAAAATTTTTAGTTATTATTAGAACCATACGATTGTTGTTCATTCCCTAGAGAAAACTATGCAGCTTATTTTGGTATAAATTTTGTTGGGATGAGAATTATAGTTTTTGGTGTAGCTAATTTGAAGTTTTATAAGAATTTGCTTAAATTTATGCCATTAAATGCCAATTCTCAAAAAGTATTTTGATTTATTTCAAATATTGACATCCTGTTACTAATTTCGAATAGTCTTAGACCTAGAAATATGGTTAAAGCGTGTCTACGCCATGTTTATCTCAAAAAGTGTTCCGAACGTGTTCGGATACCTTAAAAACTTCCAATGCGATTTTGTAAAATTTTTATTTTAAGCATTTTTGTGATGTGTCCGAATGAGGTCTTTCAGATGCAAAACTCGACAGTATTATATGACAATTGTGCAATTTTCTACTAACACAAAAGAAAAATACGTTTTGATTTTTTTTTGTTGGTACATTATACGGAACTGTAATTATCACCTGGTTAACAGAGTCCCGAGCTTCGAGGGAGGATATACATTGATAGGAGAAAATATATTGATTTGTTAATATTATATATTTAACATTTTAACAAAATTTAAACTTTGTTAATAATATTTATTTTTATTTTCCAAATCAGGAAATCAGTTGTATCACTGTACTTCGTTTATAAATCTTTTTCAAGCACAATATGAAAACAGAACACAAGAAGGAAGCTATCGGTTAGGATGTCTTCTCTAATGTTATCGAAAACACATGGGTAGAAAAGTAGAATTATAGATTGCAAAACTTATGGTGCTTTTGATATATCAATACATAACTTATAAATTGTTATTAAAATTTTCTTTTTTATATATAAAAGTGATAAGAAGGTAAGTAGATTCTATTCAAGCTATTACCATACTTTCCCCTTCTGGGTATCCTTTATTTTGATAATATAGCCCAGCATTTATTATTTTAAAATTATTATTAATTGATAAATTAATGATAATTTTGTATTTTTTTAAAATTGTTCGATACCATTTTGCATGTATTTTTGTAATAATTTATCAGGTTTAGTGATGATGTGCTATATCATCATTTACCCGCGTATGTACTGCATTTCCCTCAAGTGGTCAATTTTAACCCATTTCCCCAACAAATTTTTTATGTGAGCATAATCATAATGTGATCAGATCCTTTCTTGTAGCGGAGAAGGGCCGCGGTGGCCTGGTGGTAAGGTCTCGGCTTCGGAACCGGAGGGCTTCAGGTTCGAGACTCGATTCCACCGAAGATCCGTCGTGTGAGGGGGTCTCTTGTACGTTAAATCTGTCAGGCCAAACGTCCTCCCGCTGGTGTGGTGTGGAGAGGGGGGTGCCACTTCAGGTGTCGTCCTTGTCATCTGACCGTGGTTCAAAATTACGAGGTCCGTCCCAAAATAGCCCTCGTGTTGCTTTAAACGGGACGTTAATATAACTAAACTAAACTAAACTAAACTTGTAGCGGAGAACAGAAAAACATAGTTACAGCTCAGAAGCGACTGTCGATTTTTCATTAGCGGACAAATTAAAAATTAATTTTAATTCATGAGGTCTGTCATTATTTAATCCCCCTTTATGTATTAAATATATCAATTACACTATTAAATTTTACAGTTTCTGTTCCATTTGAAAATTAAGAAAATACTTAGAAAATATTATTATCATTATGGAGATTCTATTATTGTTTTAATGCAACGCTTATTTTTCGCTCTAATTTCTTTAAATCTTAATTCTGAACTGAGAATGGATTCATTATTTTAGATATGTTTTTCTGTTGTTGAATATGAAAATTATGCAAAATTTCCTAATATTTTTTCTGTATATACGATATCTAGTCTCTATTAGTGCTTTTATTAAAAAACGTGTAAAAATAAAGCAATGTATCTATTTCGTTCTTTGTTTTAAAAATTTTATTTGCAGTTATCTTAAAATATTAAATTTGATAATATAAAAATCTTCAAAGGGCATACTGTATTATATATATATATATATATATATATATATATATATATAT
>JAPMOQ010038378.1:555908-606267 GCA_026543055.1 Argiope trifasciata
TTAATTAGTTTCGTTTTCTCTTATATTGCTAATTTATGTGATTCATCAGTATTTTAGTAGTAGCGGCATTCGCGCACACTAAATACTATGATTGCCTTTTAAATTTTGAATTTAAATTTTGGTCTTGTTCGAATCCGAAATAGTTTTTGGTTAAGTTTCCGTAATTAGTTTCGTTTTCTCTTATATTGCTAATTTATGTGATTCATCAGTATTTTAGTAGTAGCTGCATTCGCGCACACTAAATACTATGATTGCGTTTTAAATTTTGAATTTAAATTTTGGTCTTGTTCGAATCCGAAATAGTTTTTGGTTAAGTTTTCATAATTAGTTTCGTTTTCTCTTATATTGCTAATTTATGTGATTCATCAGTATTTTAGTTGTAGTTGCATTCGCGCACACTAAATACTATGATTGCCTTTTAAATTTTAAATTTTAGTCTTGTTCTAATCCGAAATAGTTTTTGGTTCAGTTTCCGTAATTAGTTTCGTTTTCTCTTATATTGCTAATTTATATATATATATATATATATATATAATATAATTTTTTTACGCATCACTTAATACAAATTTTACTATTGACCATAATTATTATGTGTTTGATAGTTTTGATCTTAAAATGTCAAGTTTCGATCTTTCTTACTTATCTAATGTAATGCTAATTTTTTTATCTCCTTTTTGTAGGAAGTGAAGAACAATTAGATGAAGAGACTGTATACCATCTTAAGCAAGTATTTACTACCAAAGAAACAGAAGAAGAAAAGATGATCCGAACTGGAGAAATGACACCATTCGGAACAGTTATAACTAATCAAGCGAAAGATGAACGTAAACCTCGTAAAATAACCATTCCCACGGATAGGATGACTGATTTTGATAAGTTTCTGCTTAATCAAGCTGAAAACCATATGTCCAAAACATCTTCAAAAAATTATCGACGATCAAAACCTACATTAACAAAATCTACGAATAAGGTTGCAATAAAATCTCAACAGTCATTGGAATTTCAGGGATTTACGGATCTGAAAGCAATATCTAATAAAAAAAACAAAACTTTATCGAAAGCCAAATTGGGTTCAAAGTTTGCTAGAGGTTTTTGTAAGACATCAAATCGTAATAAAAGTTTGATAAAAAATTTTAGGAGTGATTCGGAGCTTAGTGACACTGAAGTTCAAGATGATGAAGAATGGGAAATTAAAGATAATGCTAACAATTATTCTAGTGATGATGTATACATTCCACATAAAAGCGATTTAGATGATGACTCTGATGAAAAAAATGGTATATTTTTTTCTTTAATTTAACTCATGCTATTAAGCAAATTAAAAATTCTTTTCAAAAACAAAAGTTTTCACATGCAATGCAAGTAGTTTCATTTAATTTCAAGAAAAGTGAATTATTTTTCTACCTTTTTTCATCATAGGAAAAGAGTCTAAAAAAAGGAAGACGCGGCTTTATTCTAAGAAAACAAAGATAATTTCTGCTGATTGTTTATCCGACTCAGAAAACGAAGACAAATCCTCAAGAAAGAAGCTTAAAAAGTTGGTAGATGATGGGAATCAAGAGTCGTACATTAAAAGAATAAAGTAATCAATATTTCTAATAACTCTTTCTTAAGCCTTCTTTCTTCTATTATTACAGTTATTTACTGTGCCTCTGTAATTTTACTTATTGAACAGTTTTGTATCTATTTGTTGTATAATATACTGATATGTACTTATTATTTTTCACACAATGTTTTTTGCTCTTGAAAGTGCCCATTTAAATGAATTCTTGATTTGTTTAAATGAGTACGAGGTAATAAATGCATGTATTTCAGTAAGAATGCATGATGCGAAATGTAATATAAATGATTGAAATGTAGATTAGTAATGTAAAGTAAAAGTGGAAATGGTTAATTTACTGTTTATGTGTTTAAACGTATGGGATTTGAAAAAATTTCTTTAAAAAATTCCTAGTATCTACTGACAGTTTCCCCTGTTTAGTGAGTTCGATTTATCCTGATATTGTGCCATTTAAGTGTTTTTAGTTATCTTTCATTGATAAAAGTTTTTAAATATTTTACATGATTCGAAAAGACCTTTATCTTTATGGAGAAATGTTTAGAAACTGAAAATACTGATTAAATTCTGATGAGCTTGGGAGAAACGTTGTTGATTTCTTTTTATAATTTAGACAATAAAATTTCATAATCTGTTCCATGCATAGTAGCATTGAAATTATATTGAAATAGTTATATGCCACATTACATATTACATGATTTTGTCTGATTAGATATAGTGCTTTTATTTACTTTTCTAATGTGTGTGTATTTTATGTTATCTTTTGTGATAGAGCTCTTGAAAAGTCTGAATGGGCACAGAAACAATTGAAGATGGCCGAAAATGATGGGGAAGATTCTGCTGAGGAAGATGTTACTGAATTTGATGAAGGCTATAAAATTCCTAATCGTATTTGGAATAAACTATACAAGTTAATGAGATACTATACTATAATATTTAATTTTTTTCAATTTTAAAACAGTTTTATTATAGCTTTAAAAATTGCTTTTAAATTTAAATCTTGGAATTTTTTATATGCAGAATAATAAAATCTAATCCAAGGGAAACTGTAATAAAATATTTTACCAATGTATCAAAATTCGCTATGTAAAACTGCTTATATAGAGAAGTTAGAGAAGACAAATAAAAGCCCCAGCACTTGCATTTCTTAAATGTCCTGAGAAGCTTTCATCGTGCTCTGATTTCCTAAGCAATCAGCTATTGACTTATAAATATGTCAAGTAACTCTTGATAATTTAAGTATCTAATTTAAATCCAAATTAATTTCTAAAGCTTTATTTTAATTTAGCCCATAGTGGCTTCATTCTAAAATATTCTCTTATTTCATGATCCGATTCCATTTCTCTACTTAATTAATTCAAGAAATGCTTTGTAAAGTTCTTAAGTCGGCGATTCTCACGGTGAGAGTGAATGATAAAAATTGCTGACTTAGCTAATACTTTTTAAAAAAGGTCCCTGTGTTTCCCTTATCATGTGATCGACGTGTTTCAGAAATCCCTATGAGAATCTTAATATATCGGCTCTATAAACAATATTTTCCCTATCAAGATATGTTTTATAAAACGATCAAGATATGTTTTTAAAATTATAGTAATGAGTTACATCTATCTATCTATATATATATATATATAATTTTTCTTTTCACATCTTAATTTTAAAAAATGTTTTTTAAAGCTCCCAAAATTTATTTCAAGTAATCTTAAAGAATTTTTTTTTTTTTTACAGCTGTTAACTGTAAAAAACAAGAATTCAAAGTAAAGCGTTTTTTTTTTAATTCGTTCATTTGAATATTTTTTATTTTAAAGGATTTATTTGTACTGTTTTTTTAAGTATCAAATTGATGGTATATTATCATAAGGCTTTTTGAATTAAAAAATACCTTGTGTTTGATTTTCTGATTAAAACGTTCATAGTAAATTGCTTGGCAATATTGGAAAAATTGTTATTGGTATATTTATTTAAAAATTTAAAGTTGATTGTTTATATATGATCATTTCCTTACATTAGAACTCAAAATCGAATAATTTAAAACTGCAAATAAATCATTGGTGATCTGTGTACTGTAAGTGTATTATTTAGGTGATGCTCATAAACAGAATGCTTTGATGCAATTGAATGTTAATAGTTTCTATTACATCCCATTTTCTTTGAGTTAAGAAACGTTTGACGGTTTGATGATACTTTTGGCAATATTAGTGGCTGTTGCGAAAAATTAAGGGACATTGTATTTTTTTTCTGTTAGCAGCAATGCCTCTACAGTCCTCCTTCTGGAGTCAACAGTTGTATGGAGTCTTTGGGAATAAGGATTGCATAGTTCAGTAACAATTCATGTATTGTAACTCAGGAATTACCATAACTTATAATATTACATTGTGCATAATTATATATTTTTATATTTACTTTATAATTTAATATGAATTTGCTGTAAATTATTTAATGATCAATAATTTCAATTTTGGTTTTGAAAGATTAATTTGGAACAATTTTAGCAGATAAAAAATTGGTTGCGGTTTTAGACTTGGCATGGATAGAGTTTTAATCGTGAAATTATAATTAAACATTTAATAGTCAATAACTTTGATTTGATATTTAACTTCAAGGTAAATGCTTTTAATTATTTTACTTTTAATCATAAAGATTTACAAAACTGCATCAGAGCTATAAAAAATTCATAAAATTTAAATACATATGTAAGCAAATGATCATATTCATCTATTAAAAAATTTTAATACACAATATTTTTAACAATTTTTATTGATCAATAATTATTTTTAATTTCTGATTTTTTTTTATTTCCGCGTGTGCATAAATTTGCGTAGTGGAAAAAAATTTCTGTGCTTTTCTTTCTACTTCTCTTCTACCCATGCTATAAGAAAAAATTGTTCAATAATACTTTAAAAAGAAATTCCAAATTAAGGAAATTGCTGTGTATAAGAACTATTCCTGGGAATCATTGAACGAACCTGTACATGTTTATCAGCAATTCTACTGTTGCTTTAAGCAGTCAATAGCAACTTAGTGAAACAGATAACTTCTAAAGCAAATATATGTTGAAACGTGAATGTATTTCTTTTGTGAATTGGTTTAAGAGATTTCTAAACATGAACATATTTGAATTATTACACATTTGTGGGACATCTCTAAAAACAGTACGGAATAAGCTTTCGAGATTGGTTACTCATCTGACCATGGGAGTTTTAACATAATAACACTTTGAAAACTAATAATAGTAATAATTAAAAACCATGTCTTTCTCTGTAACTTTCATATGCTGAAACTTTCATTCTACTTTAATGGGTTTTTCTTCCTGTGAATGGTTATTCCTCTTTGTGAAATATTTAATTAAAATCTAACTTGGAATTTTATTTTGTGCAGATATGTAGCAATGTATTTTAATGCTACTACTTTGTACTTTGGTACATTTCTAGTTTAATTTTGATACATTTAAAACTTCTCTCAAAATGTCAGACTTGTATAGGAATTTTATTTCTACATAGCATTGTATTTAATGTTTTTAATTTTTGCTAATTTATCATGCTCTGAACAAAATAAATGAATAAAAAATTGACGATTGACAAAACTATTTTAAAAAGTTAAATATGCTATTTTATTTTCAGTTTAATGCAATTTGTCTTTTATATCATCTAATTTTTCCCCTTTTTTAGATACCAGAAAACTGCTGTTCGTTGGTTATGGGAATTACATCAACAGAATTGCGGCGGAATCATTGGAGATGAGATGGGATTGGGAAAAACAATTCAAATAATAGCTTTTCTTATTGGTCTGAAATTCAGCGATTTGACTTCATTTGGAGATAAGTGAGTTTCATTCTTCTTAAAACTTAACAATTTGTTACTTTTTTTATCATAGTTAATAAAAAATTCTGAATAAAAATAACAACCCCCATAGTATTTCTAATTAATTACTATGGATCCTACTTTGCAATTAAACATGAGTGATTAATATATAAAATTTAATCTTCTGCAGGGGAATTTTGAATGCATTGAAAGAGGATAGTTTTAACTTTTATTTAATTGAAGATCTTTCTGTATGTAGTCTTGAAACTTTTAAATTCAGTCTAGCTAAACTTCCATCTATTAGAATACTATGGAAATTCTTACAAGAAGAGTTGTGTTATTTTTGTATTCTACATAATTAAAAATTATAAGGTTAGTTCTCATTTTTGGAATATTTTTCTAAACTTAAAGTGCTGTGATAAGTGTAAATAATTTATTCTATTAAACTACAAGCATTTAAATAGTATGTTCGTGCCCGCTTATAAATTAAATTAAATCAAATATTTATCGATATTTGCTTTAATCAGGTATAAAAATAATTGCATTTGTTTCTTATTAGCCGCCTCAACTGATCTGCTGATTTGTCAGGAGTATTAATAATATTTGATTACAGATAAATCGTTTTTACATAACTCCATGTAACGGAGTTATGAAAAAACGCTATCGGACATTAAAGCCGTGCTATTTTAACTGTCTCGATTAAGTTCCGTTTATTGTGTACATGAATCTTTGAGATGGAAACAGTTATAGGATGCGTAGCGTCATTAAAAGACTGCTTATATTTTTCTTTTGATGAAAAACAATTTATTTCATCACGCTGGATCTCTCCGACTATAGGCTGTTCTTTCTTTTCAGTGTCAGATATTTCAATATTTAACGGATTTTATAAAACCAAATTATGCCATGTAGAGCAGTTTTTAATTATGTAGCCTACATTTCCTTCTGAAATTTCCCTCTGACAAAGTAATTCCTTTCTGAATAATCTATGTTATGTCCTAAATATGTAATTGCCAAATCGATAAACTGATTAACTGAGTCAATGAACGTAGTTAATTATCTGGTATCTCAATTATTTTCCATTGCAGAATTCAAGACTAGAATGGTGCTATCCACTAGGCCATTTTATGTTACGAATTAAATTTCATTTCGAAATTCCCTAAATGAACCGTTTATTTTTAAAGTGACCTACCTCCACTTATTTTCAAATCGAGATATTTAAGGGTTTGCCTTTCAATGAATTTAAAAATATACATGTAGGATTCTAATGATTCATGTTGCTTATGTGTATCTAAGGGTGTTAAATTTATGGTTCCTATTAAAATAGTGGCAATTATTAATTGAATCGCCCAAACCCCAAAACTTCTCAAAAATATTCTTTCTTTCTTCTTCATTGTAATTTTTTGTACAAGCATTCCGACAACGGCCATCTTTGTTTTCGCAAATTTTTCCAGGAACAATATTTCCGGTTTCAGTGCAATATCTTTTTCCTGAATTCCGTTTAATCTTTCGCACTTTTGGAATGTATGATACATCATTCTTTTCTCCATTGCTATTCGGATCTTCATCCTCTGAAGACGAAGATTGTTCTATAATTCTGTTTCTTTTTAGATTTTTTAAAAATTATTTAAATTATCTAAACTAAATGGTCTAGTACTGTTCTTCCCCATGGATGAAATAATTTCTATGATTTAATATTAAATATGTTTTATATTAGTTAAACATACAGGTTATTCAACTAACGCAATTGTCCAAAAAGTGAGATTAACTTGTAAATACTAATTAATTGAAATTACCTTCATCACTGGTTTCCAACGTTATCAATAGTAAATATCTTGATGTAAGTATAAATGGAGTTAGGCCACTTTCAAACTATACGATCCAGTTATTGAACTAATTCTAAAAACTTATGTGTCAAAAATTTATCGTATTTGCTCGGAAAATAAGCAACCTGAAATGCTTCGCTAATAAATAACATGAAGTTGTACATGTAACCATGGTAACAGGCAAACATTTGAAAAACGGAGTTAGACCATTTTCAAAATAAACGGGTCATATATCTTGAAATATAATTTTGTTTTCTGGAAACTAGCTAGAAGGAGCTACTCACTGCAGACGTATATTAAGTAAATCTCAGCTTATTAATAGCAAAAAAAAAAAGCAATTTTTAAATTTTAGTTGAAAAAATTTCGAAAGAATAATCGACACTATCTAGATGTATTCCTAACATGGACAGGATTTTTCAAATTATATATGCTTTTTTAATATTGTGGCATTTCCATTACTTTTCATTTCACCATTTGGTCTTTTTAGAGGATATCACTCTAATAAATTTACAGTAATTTTAATTTTTGTGATGAATTAAATATCTTATTTAATCTATCTTCTCCCCCCCTTTTTTTATAAGTTCACTGATAGGTGAGAGGCGAATACCTTAAAACATTTTAAGTCATTAAAATTATTTATTTTTATTAAAAGAAGGGAATTTTATTTTCAGGCTTAAACGATTGTTAATCGGATAGGAGATGTAATAAGTTTCATAGGATTATTTTATTACAATAAAAATACTACACTTATGAATTTGACATTTTTTTTCATCATTTTTTAAATACGTCAATACTTATAAGAAGATATTAAATATTTGGGAATTTATTATTTCGATATTATAACGATAAGATTTTAAATTATTGTAATGTTATGGAAGTAAAAGTTATTAAGCGGAATGAAATTCAACTTATCTGATTAAAAAACTGGTTGAAAGTATTAATTATGGTGATAAAACAATATTTGAAATACTTATTCCTTACTAGTCATACACGAATTATACAGGACAAAGAATTGTAATTTTCAAATAAACTGATCTCTACATTTTAGCGAATCTTTCAAACCATTTTGAATCCCCCCACTCAAAGCATATTTAAAATCACACCTCCCTGTCTGTGAGTACGCTAAGTCAAAAATGGATTGAGTTAGAAGGATAAAATTTATTATGTGATCTCTAAATCAAGATCATTAATTTGAACGAAATCCTTCTAAAGGAAATCCGTCTGCTCACGCATATCCATGCGAGCATAATAAATAAAATTAAAAAAAAAACACAGTTAGATGGGTGAAACTTTGTACAAACTTAATCGCCAGATTTTTATATCTCTGTCAGATTTTGAAACTATTAGTTTATTTAGAAGATAGCACTTCTCTGTCTATTCCGAGTTATTGAAGTGTGATTACTTGTAAATGCAGGAGATGTGAAATTCCATTAATAGTTTTGACGCTTAAACTGCTTTCTTTATCGAATTTTGCTTTCGATCAGTCGATGACATAAGATTTAAAAGACAAATCTGTACCATTTGAATTGATTATTTTCCTTCTGTTGTGATACTTACTGCAATATAGAAACGGGTATTTTAATAGCAAGGTGGTTTAATGAAATCAATACGATTTTTTTTTAAATCTATTGAAGGAATAATATAAAATGCCTACTGTTTAGAATAATTAAGAAATTTTGTGAATGTTTATAATTTAAATAATATGTTTAATTTCGATATTTAGACTTGATTTAATGAGTTTACATCTGTTTGTAATTAGCTTTAAAGGACTTGGACCAGTAATTTTGGTATGTCCAGCTACTGTAATGCATCAATGGTTAAAAGAATTTTATACTTGGTGGCCTTACTTCAGAGTTGCTATTCTTCATGAAAGTGGCTCATTTATAGGTAAAAAGGTAATGTCATTATTCTTTTCAGTTTAAAGTTTTGACTTTCAGTTGGAAGAATATGTCAATAATGGCAAGAAACATTTTTGCTCTAATTTGTTGATTTGGATTACATTATTTGCCATTTTATAATACAGATATTTTTTATTCATATTTAATTATGAAGATAACTCTGTATTTTATAACAGAATTACCAGTAATTCTTGCAACTATCATGACGCTGCTTCACTTATTACTACCCTTAAAATAAATTATTGTATACATCATTCATTTTGAGGGTTTTTTCATCGTTGCAATTCCTTCTCTCTTTTGTATGAAATCTTGTATTCCGTTTTATTTAATAAAAATGTATTTAGTTTCATCAAACATATGTTTATTAAGGACAAATAACTACTGTATTTTTATAATGTGCATATAGTTTATGTTGATCACTCAGGTTTTTTTTATCAGATGGATTCTAGATTTACAGGAATATATTTTCATTGCAGATTTCCTGTGTTAGAATGCTTTTCCTGCTTTTCAAAGTTTAAATTTTGTTTGAAAAAAATTCATAAAAAACCAAGTGGGATCGAACAGAATTTGAGATCTTTTTTTTTATTAATGAATATATAAGTACTGAGTTTTCTACATGAAGTATTGTAGGATCCCTGTTGAATAATTCAAGATTACTTATAAATAATCATAATGAAAAAAAAACCATAAATGGGTATAAATCGAGCATTGTGTTGAAAAAAAAAGATTTGGCTCATCTATTCATTTTTTTGTCGTGTCCGTGCTTCCACGGAAAGGGGGTGCAGTAGCTTCTGAGGGTGAAGACCCCTGAGCACCCAGAGGGCAGAAGTCTGACTCGTAGCTCAATGAAGATGTCATACACATTCACTTGCACAACCCCTTTTTACAGGGGAGCACACTCACACGCCTCACAGACAGAACACAGAGTAACAACCATGCCCGAATCGGGACGCCCAGATCACGGGGAAGACACGCTACCCCTTTGCCAGGACGCCGGCATCTATTCATTTGATAATACTGAATAAAAATTGAAAATTATTGACCTAGTATCTGTTGGACAATCAAAGAATTTGTTTTGTTCAAAATATTTAATAGTTCCAGCAACAGAACTGTTGAATAATAATATAATTATTAATTTCGGATAATACCAAAATTTGTTCTTATACTATTCAACTGTGTACTCAATCGATTTGAAAAAAAGGCCTATAATAGTCGTATTTTCTTAAAATAATTTCATAAATGCAATAAATTTTAAATGTTAAATACTTTTTAAATTTTATTTTTGATTTGAAGAAAATTGTGCAAAATCAATGTAATAGTTTATGTTTAATCAGAATATTTATATATCACATGAATTGAAAATGGGATTATTAACTTTCCAATAGCAAGTACTGACATTTATTTAGATGTGTTTTTTATAAATGTATGTTAATGCTGAAGCTATCTTCATAAGATGAAAATTTCTATGTGAGCTAATATCACTACAAACTGAGTAAAAGCTGTTGTAAAAATATGATGATATTGATTTTTTAAATGTGTAACTTTACACATGAAAATCGTACTTTTGTGATCGTGTTATTTATTTATCTATGAATGAGTTATGAGTTGAATATTTAATGCTCCTTGTGCTGCAGGTTATACAAAACTAGGCTTATGGATGTAAGTTAAAAACAATTTAAATCCTGTGTATAATTTCTTCAAGAGCAAAAATTCAATGTAAAAAAAAGTAATGAATGAAAATAAGCAAATAAAGCAAAATATAAATGTAAGATGCTCATAAAATAAAATTTAACAAAATGCAAATAGCAACATGCAAATAAATAAACAAATGCATGAACCTTTAAATGGAATTTCACAGAGAGTAGGATGTATAAAAAAAATCAAATACAGAAACAACGTTGTGAGGAAGTGAAAAAAAAATTCAGATTTAAAAGAAGGAAAATAAATAGTTCAAAAATAAAAAGATTGAAAACAAATGAAGGCAAAAGCAAAAATAATACTAAATCAAGTAGTGCAAAAAAGGGTAGACTGTAGTTTAGACGTATCATTATTTATGTTTATAAGTATGAACAAATTTGGCAAAATATAAGAAAAAAAGATTGTATATTTACAAATGAGATTAGAGTGACTGTCCCATCCTAATACCAAATTTTTGTAGAAGAAGTTTTCGAAAATCCAATGCATGCAGATTTCTAAAAATATGATAGTGTGTTGAATGTGTTTTAAGGAACAATAAAATGTGATACTAGTCTGTCAATGGAACCTAAAAATTCTCAAAAGTATTGTGATTAGTATGAAAAGTAATCACTTTAAAAGAGCAGAACAATTCTTGTGCATTTAATAAAAATCGTTGGGAAGAACTTTTTTTTTCTTATTAGTGCCATTTGATGAAAAACCATGCTCTTCTTCCCACTGTCTAAAGAACTTGCAAGCATTTTTCAGTGGCATTTATGTATTCCAACATTTTTATGAACGTATTCTTTAATAAAAACTCTTTTTCATCTCCATAGTGTTTTCTTACGAGTACGAAGGATTTTTAAGGTTTCAGCCACCTATCTTTCTTTGCTCTTTCTATTCTGTAATGAAAATAAAGTGAGAAGAAAGAAGAATATGTTAGCTTTTCTGCTTGAAAAATAGTGCATTCGTCGTTAATGCGAAATTGTTACACGCTGTTTTCTTTGTTGTCCTCGTAGACATCAAAAACTAATTTTACTTTGAAGTTTATATTATTTTCATCTGAGAAGCAAGATTTGAAGAAATACTTTGAGATGCTATTGTCTTATTTTAGGATCTGAATTGACAGCGGCAACAAAAGATGAAGAAAATTAACCGTATACTCTTCCATTAACTCTTTAAAACGCCATACTGTTATGGTCTTGTTATATTAAATATTTTATGGATTGAGATTCGCTGTAGAAAAGGGATTCATTCAGCCTATTCGATAGATTTAATTTGGTTTATTAATTAATTTTTATTTGTTCCTTCATTACAAATTAATCAGATGCATCATTTTGAGAAACATAAAAGATTGAAGCATCTAAGTTTCTGTATTATTGACAAATTTGTAAGAATTAATACCAGTCTGCATAACTTCATACAATATTGATGGTGAGAAACATAATTTCCATGGCTTTAGAATGAGTATAAAGGACATCCGAAAGAAATGCCGATGTTCTTGCGGTGGATTTTCGTTGTAAATTGTGGACCATAAGAAACCATAAAGAAAAAATTGTCTGAAATATCGCTGATTGCTTTTAGTAATTGATCTGTACAAAATCATTGAATTGTGCATTCTTTAGGTTCGAACTCGGGACCATTGGCTCCGTAGCCATGTAACATAATCCCTGGACAAAAGTGTACATTCTTGTCCGGAAGTTATATGGCTTATGAACTTACCACCTCAGAACCATAAGTGGTAAATCGCACAATGCCTTATTGGTATATCAACTTCAAGAATTCATGCCAAAACTGGCCCTGGAAGCACGTCAGCAACCAGAAAGCACTTTATCACATTTCTTGGAAATATAATTATTACGGCCTTTCCACATAAGCTTTTGTCCTATAAAAGTATTTTGAGGTACTTATACTCACTGATAAAATTAAGTGATTTCCCAGAGAAGAGTAAAGATGAAATTATGCTCAAATCCAAAACTTTCTGTCTTAATCATATTTGTTGTATTGAAAGAGAGCTTGGCTCGTTCAGCCCAGTTAGTACCGAATTTGAGGGGGTTGTGGTGCATGCATCATTTGATCAGCAATGAATATATAGTTCATATATTATCATGAATATATGAACTATATATTCATGATGTATTGATAAATGCTTAGAGTTTTAAGTCTTCTTTTATAATTTTTTAAATTTTAGTTAATCTCCTAATAGGCTATAATTTTATTTCTTATCAGGTAATCAGTATCCGCTTCGTTTAACTTGTCTGTTTTAATGTTTATTATTATTTGAATTAATAGCGGATTTAAAAATACTTTTTAACTATTTATATATTTTGTTTCAGGAATCTTTGATTCGTATCATTAATAAAAATCATGGGATTTTGATTACCACTTATACTGGTGTTGTTCAACATCAAGAAAATCTTCTGAGATATGAGTGGCATTATGTGATACTTGATGAAGGACATAAAATCCGTAATCCGGATGCTCAAGCAACTCTTGCTGTGAAGCAAGTAGGTGTTATATGTTCTCCATTTTTTTTTAAGAATTGTACTTTAAGTTAGGTAGTATTTAGTTATTTTTAAGTAAGTAGTTGTAGTAGTATTCAGTTATTTTTGTTTTCTGTTGGTTCTTTCATTAAAGTTCCTTTTATGTTTATTTCATTAATTTTTGTATTAATAATGCTATTAAATATTTTTTCTTCTTTAAATAGAAAATGAAAATGATCTACTAAATTTTATATTTTGATTACGTGTTTAGAAAGTAAATATTCAATGATATTTTACTAAGAATCTTGATTATTAAAACCACTGTGCACAATAATATTTTATTTGCAAAAATATCTGTAAAGAATAGAAAGACATCGTAGATACAAGGTTTTTTAAATCTTGTATTTTTATTTTCTGCTAAAAAACTTACGTATTATTTTAATAACCAGGCGACGTGAGGGAATTTGATTCTTTAAAGACTTCGTAATGATATGTGCCAATCATTATTGTGTGAAAATATTGGTTATCTTTTATCGTCTGCGTCGATCATGCTGCAAGGTGGTTATTTGTTTTCAATTTTTCTCACGATATCAGATGTCTCTGAATAGATATTTGCCAATGAAGTGTATATAAAACTGGATTCAGCATCTGATTATATAGTATGGCATTTTCATTTTTAGAATAAAGTTAATTATAAATATTATGAACTAAGATTAAGTTATGTATAATATGCTTTATGTTATGTTATATAACTTTTTCTCTGTTGGGAAGTTTGTTGTACCAAAAGAGAATAGGTCATGGGCCAGGCAAAGCTCAAATTGCGTAGAGATAAAATTCCGCTCCTTCTGAATGTCTAGCTGTGTCAAAATTTTGAAAATCATCTGATGTGGCAAAATCTACTGAAGTAATTTTCCCATTTTCAAAATTTTCAGATTTTAAACAAGTGTTCCAAAAAGAAAGCGTTTGAAAACTTTTTAAGAGGAAAAAGATTGTTGGGAGTTTATCATTAGAATAAGTCTTAAATGCGGATACCGAAGGCATCCGCATTGTAAAGCAAACATGAGCTTGGAAAGTATTCAATTAATAAATTATCTACTACCTGAATATGGCTTTTTTTCATTGTTAATAAAATTCCAAAACAGTTACTCAAAATCCAGGAGAATAGAGCTCAAATTAAGATCTGTAAAAAAGTGTAAACAGTTACTTCTGTTTTACTGCTAGAATAAGGACATTTTGCAAGATGTCAAAAATAAATACATAAAAAACAATCAAGATCCTATGTTAGTCGAACCATTATGGATCCTTATATAGGATGCAATGTCAGTCGAATTACTCATTGGAGAAATGGTGTTCTCCCATAGGATGTTATCGGTTTTACTATTTTCTACATTAAAAGTGGAGTAGAAATTAATTTAAGAGATGTATTGTGTCTTCTAAAGATGAGACGGAACTTAATATGCAGTGCCCAAATAGATATTGTTGGTAATTTTTATGAATACGGCCGAGGTAAAGGGATTCTGTACAATTCAGGCAAACATTATTTTTTAAACTGTAAATAGAGTAAATAAATTATCCATTATTTATGGTTATCAAGCTAAATATGAAAGTAAATTTAAGAAAAATCATAATAAAGGTGTTGCATCAGTTTCATTTTTAAAGCTACGGTCTTGTGTATGTCGAAGATTTTGTCATATAAATTCGATATTAATTAAAAGTATAGATGAAAATAATTCGGGAAAAGGACATCCGAAATTTAAATAACAAGCTAAAAATGTGTAATTATTGATAAATTGCTTAATCCGCTGTATTGATATGTATTAAAGAAATATCGAAGAACTGCTGAATGATGTTTTAATAGTTTCCATTTTGATTCATGGGATGATATTTCAGTAAACTAATGGATCAATTAATTTTTTCTGTCTTTTATGATTATTGGAGAAATTTAGATACGTTATAAAAGTAAAGGACAAGCTTTTGATTGTTTCAAAAGACATCTGACTGGAGTGAAAAAATAATTAATTTAGAAGGTTTATAAATATATTCGAGCCGACAAAGAACATGAATGTTGCCACGAGGAATATGAAAATTGATTTAATTACTTAGGTATTAGGATTGAAAGAATAGGTATTTTCACCCCTGAATGAAATAATATTACTGAAAAATTTAACAAAATTGTTTGTTAGTGTACGAGTTATACTCTGTGGTAGTGGTTTACGACTGAAATATTGGGCCCATGCCCACTTTTACCTTTGTATGTATCCGTCGATAGACATAAATATAGATCCGTCGATGAGACATTTCAAAATATTCGAACCTTTAACTTACGGACATAATTCCAAAATATTGGGAAGGAGGAATCCAGCTGATGATCAAACTTGGCATTTATTTAGCAATATATTGCGAATTAAAGGTTACTGAATATTTCTTTCCAAAGAAAAGAAAATTGTTGAAACTATCCATATGTATATTGATGAAAAGAAAAACGGAGTAGAAACTTCATTTAACTGAAATAAGTCATATGACTTGTAAAATTTAGCTGAAATTCCATAAATAAAATTGAAAATCTTGGAAGATAATTTCATTGAAAGTATGATGGACCACTTAAGTTTTCTTAGCATTTCAAACCGAAAAAAAAAATTTATGCTCTAGAGCTAAAGAAATTTTTTTTTAAGTATAGACTAAATATGACAATATTAATCTAGGTTCAGATAATAATACGAGTACTGAAGAAAGTTCTTACTTGAATGAGATTTTTGAGAAATTTGATTATGATTGTTATAACTTTGAACTACCTTCAGTTCTTGAAGTTGCAAAAATAAGTAAGGATAAAATCTGTGCTATTTCCCTGAGAAAATGAATTTAGAAATTCCTAAGATTCGGGAATTAATAGCTCCACCAGCTGATAAAGTAATAATTTGAAGTAAATGGATTTAAAATGTTGAACATGAGGAAAATAATAAACTAAAGATTACGAACCTTGCCATTGCAAAAGCAGAGTTGCCGCGGCACTAGAAAATACCAAGAAATTAAAAAATTCTTTCAAAAACAGGGATTTGTAGAAAAAAAATTTGCTAAAAAACAGGGAATTTTAAGTATTATGGCCCATACACACACACACTAAAAAAATACCAATGTCTAAACATTGCATGAATAAAAGGATCATAATTATAATTCCAAAAACGAAACGACATCGTTTGCGATTGTTAATCACGAAAATCCACCCCTTCTCTTCTCGCTTTCCCCCTTTTTTTCTTCTATAGATCGAAATTTCGATTTGAGAGACAGTTCTTTTTCTCATAAGATTCCCTTATTGCAATTAATGAGCGTGCACGATATTGGTGTAGCTGCATGAGGTAATAGAATAAATTTTTCTACCTGAAAGAGTAGCATTCAGCCTATGAAAGCTTTGTTTTAATATTTTGTTACTCGCACTGGGATTTATTGAATGGTTTATTTGTATTTGTGAAACGGTTGACTTATTTAAAGTAAATCTTTTTTTTTTCAATAATAGCCTGTTTAAAATTCGTATTTCATCCGGATTAAACGGATAAAAATATCAATCATGGCTTTGCTGAGTGGGTTAGAGAAATTTTGACTCAATTTGCTGCGTACTTTCTTGTAACAGCATAATAAGCTTTAGTATTAAGAGAAAACAGGCACTTACTAGTCATACCAAAAGAGAAAAACATAAAATTTCATGTTAGTTCAAAAAGGTCATCATTGATATTGGACTGAGTATCTGAAAGGAATACAAGAAATGTCTAATCAGAAAACATATTTAATTTGTGAAAATAAGACGATTTCAGACTTCTGGGTTCGAGAACAATAATTTAAAACTGAACTGTTATGAATATTAATACTTGTTGCGTCACATTCGTTCTTTAATACTTTCAGTGATACATCGGACATATTTTCATATCTGTTCACTGATAATGTAACAGCCAAAAAATTTGTTTGATCATGCAAAAATGCCTTGCATTATTTGTTACAGATTGCCTCCATTTTTTGCTCTTAAGAAATTTTTAAGCAATGCAAAAATTTGTTGTATGCTTTGATGACGCTTTGAACCGCATTTCACTAAATGTCAAATGTATATTATTGTAAAATATTGGTGTAAATCAACCAATAATGTATCCCAAAGATATTAGAATTCAGTATTTTTAAAGCGTACCATTACTCAAGAATTATTTGAGAATTTAAAAAAAAGTTTTATTAAGCTTGGACTTACAGTTGCATTTACAAATTAGTTTGGTGAGGCCAAGTGTGAATTAAAAATTTTAAAAACGTATCAAAGAAGAACTTTCGCTCAAAAATGATTCTAAAATTTGAGATCTAGGTACTTCTGGACTACCCATAATCTGTGGAGCGTTTCCGTGCGAACATGTACTCGGTGGGAAGTAGATGTCACTTTAAAAGCAATGTATTGAATATTTTAAGATAGTCCAACTGGACGTGCCGATTTCCGGATAGTTTCTGATTCTTCTGAATTTCCATCGAAGTTTTCTTTTATCCGTTTGGTAAAAAATGTATTTGCAAACGTTCTCAAAAAGTTTTTTGGCTACGCAAGAAAAAAAATGTGTAAATGGGTTTCATAATATGCATATATAAAATAATTAAAAAAAAAAAAAGGTATTTGGATCTGCTACGAGTGATAATATAAATTCTTGCTAGGGCTTAAGGTGCTGACTTCAGCCAGAAAGCTGAAGATTCTGGCTAAAGTCAGCTTCTGTTATATTGCTAATATTCCTCAAATATTTCTTTAAAAAGTTGTGAAATCTGAATCAGTAGTGTCGTCCTTATATGAAAATCTTTTTATGCTTGTTAAACAGTTGGAAAGAAAGTACAACGCTTCTGAATGTTAAATGCTTTCATTATGAAAGACAGTAATAAATTTATATTTCTAATGTAGGATAATGTTGTACAGAAAAATAGAGTTACTCTGTATCATAAAATTTTAAAGACTAAAATAGATTTTATAATTTATTTTTACCAATTTTAAAATTAACTAGTTCTGAAAAAGAATGTTCTTATTTTCAACGTGTTTAGGATGTGTATACATGATTTCATTATTTTTAATAATTATTTTCAGTTAATTATTTTATTTGTATCTTTTTATTCTTTGTACAATTTTTCATATGTATAAATGAATACTGAACATAGATGGCGCAGTATACTCCAACCCTTAAGTATGTTTGGGCTGTGAGGGGTGTGTGTGTGTGTGTGTGTGTGTGTGTGTGTGTGTGAAAATAAATAAGAAAAAGTAAAGAAGAATTTTTTCCTTGGTTTAAATACACACACTCCCAGCGCTACATATAAACATATCGCAGGAGGCACCGACGAGATGTCACGATGGGAAACAGATAAGTTTCTTTCATTTTTTTCTTATTATTGATTATTAGTTTGATGTTTTTAAAGAGAAGAACATCTGTTGAATTTAATAGGAAGTTATCTTAAATACCTAATTTTTCTATAGTTTCGGTCGTTAATTTTACTTCAACATGGACGATCCGAAAAATAAGGAGCACATAAAGAAAATTAAAGCTGCAAGAGGCAAGGTTAAGGCCTCCTTAACTAGATTGGAAAATACAGCAGACGAATTAAAGTTAAAAAATGAAATAGTTATTCGTTTACAGAGATTAGAAGAACTTTTGAAAGAATTCGAAAGATTGGATTCAGAATTAACTGTTGAGGATTCTGAAATAGAAGAATTCGAAACCAGATATTTTTCATTGAAGTTAAAATTTCAAAATAAGATTGATAATTTTAATTCGTTGCAATCCACTTCTGCTGAAACACAGAGTTCTTCAGTTCAATCTAATTCGAGTTTTCGTTTACCAAAACTTAGTATACCAGTGTTTTCTGGTAAATTTGAAGATTGGATGAATTTTAAGGATTTATTTGTATCTACAGTTCATTCACAATTATCTCTAAGTAATAGCCAAAAATTTCAATGCTTGAAAGGTTTGCTATCCAATGAACCGCATCATTGATTGAACACATACCGTAGTCCAATGACTCCTATGAAGAAGCATGGGAGAAATTAATGGACGGGTATGATAAAAGAAAGGAAATTGTTCATTCCTTAATTAAAACATTTTTGGAGCGAAAGGGCATCTCTCAAGCCAATTCAACGAATTTGAGGAATATAGTTGACACGAGTGATGAGGTTTTGAGAGGATTAAAATTATTAGGAGAAGAGGCATCTAGCAGAGACCCATGGCTAATTCATTTATTTCTTCAAAAATTAGATCCTGAAACAAATAGACTTTGGTCCGTGAAAACTTAAGAAATAGAATTTCCTACGTGGAAAGAATTCTTGGAGCTTTTAAATACCAGATGTTCATCTCTTGAAATACTAGTTTATAATCAATCTGATGCTAAAATTCCTACTAAGTCCAATTTTGTCGCATGTGGAAATATCTAAAAGAGTAAAACTGATAAAAATTGTTTGAAATGTTCAGGAATGAATAAATTATTTAAGTGTATCAAATTTAAAAATATGGATTTGAATGCTCCGAAGAATTTTGAAAACTGAAACTATCTTTGCTTTTTATGTTTGAATTCGCATAAATATAAAGAATGCCCAAATAATCATTTGAATGGTTCCATATATCAAGGAAAACATAATTTCCTTTTACACGAAGATATTAAAAGTAATAATGTACGCGTTTCAGACCCCAAATCTGTTGACAAACAAATAGCAAGCCACCCGAGTTTGTACAGTTAACGGAGTTCCCGCCCGTGCTGGGCTACCTCCGGACCTGGGAGAAAGCTTCATATGTCCTGGCTGCGATAACTGAACTTGACTGCTAGGAACTCTGAAGAGTATTGGAGGAGAGGCGTGACTATCGGTTTGAGAGCAACTATGCTATTGGCTGGTGGGGGCTATTGAGGTGATACTATTTAACCTGAGTTAGAGGAAAAATTTTATTTAGTATTATAGTAGAGTTTGCTTAGTTAGGTGAGATATTTGCCATAGCGTTGACAAGTATAAATAATTTATTCATGGGGTTGGGTTCATTTTTCATTTCTTTGAGTGCTTTTAGTAGATTAGGGAACATATTAAAAATTTGTCTGAGTTCATTTAAGGCTTGCAGCATTTCGGTAAAATCAGAAAAGGGGGATATTATTTTGCTGATTTGGGTTTTGATGGTTGACGAATTCCGGCAACTTAAAATTATAATTATCAGTTTGGTGTGTTTGAGGGGGATTGGGACTTGTTATTCTAGCATATGAAAAATTAGGTTTGACATAATTTGAGTTAAAGTTGTTTGCACGATTTAGAGGATTTTCTGCTGGTTTAGGGAATTTTGGACAACCTTTGTACGAAGCTATATGTACCTCTTGTTCACAATTAAAGCATTTAGGGTTTACTAATTTTTCAGTTATAGTGCACTCTCTAGTTTGGTGATTTAATCCGCATTTTAAGCAACGAGATTTCATAGCGCAGTTCGCTGCAGTATGGCCAAAGAGGTTACAATTGAAACATTGGGATATCGTTGACCTACCCCTGTATTGCTCTACGGTAACTTTTAAAAAATCAATGTACTGAACATTATAGATTTGGTCTACTTTTTCGTTTCTGTTAAGTTCTACGAGTAAAAATGGGAGGGGTTTTCTAGTTCTTTGCTGCGTTAACCTAATCACTTTGTTAATTGAGAATCCCTTATTTTTTAATTCAGCAGTAAGTGCTTGTCATGTAGTCTAGAGGGAGTCCTTTGAAAACAACTTTGACGGGAATGTGAACCTTGGGTCTAATGACCCAAAATTCAAAATTATGCTCTCGGCAGAATTCCTGAATTTTGATATGGGCTTCCACGCTTACGGGGAAAATTTTAATAAACCCATTTCCTAAGATATTATTTGTTAATCCAAATTTTTCATGCAATTTTTCCAATATTTTGTGAAAGTCTTTGGTATATTTAAGCATAATGGGGGGGTATTTTTTCAGGTTTTTCTATATTAGGATTTTCATTAATTTCGTTAGAATTATTATCTGCGGTTAGGGGTTGGAATTTATTGCTAAGTTCAATTAGAGAAACTTTTTCAGGCATGTTAAGGATTTTGGCAGTTTTTTTTTGGGGGGGGGGATCTCTCAAACCTTTCATTAAGGCATTTTCCTGTAGATAATAAAATCATCTCACCCTCAAGCTTTTTAATTGTCTTCTGATGCCACTCTTTTTCAAACAAGGTCCTCTCAAAATCTGGATGGGATTCAGTGAGCTTAGGCAGAATCTCATTGATGCGCTCTAAATGCATATTAGATAATATTATATCGCTGTTAGTTTCAATCACTTTAATGCAATGTTCGCATAAGCATTTTCCGTCTGGCGAATATTTTGCTGATCTGCCTGGTGGAGTGGGTGACGTGCATTGCCTTTTCGGAGCTAACTCAGTCTCAGCCATTACGAGAAAGATCAGAGCAGGAGAGACGAAAAACACGTCTGCTCCCAGTCAGGTCGAAACGCGGAATGAAAATAAAAATAAAAATTAGCAAGCCACCCCTCTGAAAGCGATATCTATATAGGGGGAGAAACGCACGGCAATAAATCAGCGACACCTCAAAGTCCGTTAGTTCTAATACGTCTCTAAACAACTCCAAGTGTATATTATTCCTTCCCACCGCAAGGGTTGTATTGTATGACCGAAAGGGGGCTTTTTTTCTTTTTAGAGCCTTGCTAGATAGCTGTTCAGAATCCAGTTTTGTAACTGAAAATGTAATAAATATTTTAGGATTACAGAGAAAGAATGTTAGAGTGTCAGTAAGTGGAATTGGTGGGGTTCAAGCAGTAACCACACGTGGCTCAGTTATTTAAAAATTGGGTCCAGATTTAGCGAAGAATGTTTGACAGTTAATGCATTTATTTTAAATAAAATTACTTCTCAAATCCCAGTTGAGAATATTAACACAAAAGAATTAGATTGTTTGAAGGGGATCCCTCTATCAGATGAAGATTTTTCAAGGCCATCAGAATGTGATTTAATTTTGGGCTCTGATTGCTTTTTCTCAATTCTTCGTGATGGAAAAATCAGCGGATCTGAAGGGCAACCAATTGCGCAAAGCACGATATTTGGTTGGGTTGTCGCAGGTCAGATTCGAAGGGATTCCACTTCATCATTGTACACGCAATCACATTGGATTTCCGTAGAAAATGATTGCAAAAAAGACTCAATATTGCAAGATTCCCAAGTTGTTCTCTCCTAGTTGTCTTCACCTCCTCGAAATCGGAAGCCATTTGTTGCCAACAGGACTTCAGAGATCTTGGACCTCATATCTCGAAATAAATGGAGGTATCTGCCGTCTAAGGAAAAACCAGCTGATGTAAGATCTAGACGTTTGTCTCCTAACCCTCGAAATAGATGGAGGTATGTGCCGTCTAAGGAAAACCCTGCAGATGTAAGATCTAGGCGTTTGTCTCCTAAGGATCTGCCAGACTGTCGCCTATGGTGGGAGGGCCCTACTTGCTTATCATCAGAAGGTGATTCGCCAAGGCCAACCAATATTAAAAAACCATGACTCTGTCCTTAAAAAGAAAGGAAAAAGACTGCATATGTGTTTGCTGCTATTTTGAAAAATGATTTAATAGATTTATTAATTGAAAAATATTCATCTTGTTCTAAACTGATTAATGTATTATGTTTTTGTATTAGATTTATAAATAATTGTAATCCTGATAAGGTTAATAAGAATTCTACAGGTATAATTGAAGCTTTAACTACAAAGGAAGAATTTTTACTCGTAATATGATTGTAAAATATGTTCAAAGTATTTTTTGATGCTGAGATGAAATGTATAAGGTCAAACCAAACAATGCCAAAGAAAAGCCCACTATCAGCACTTTGTCCATTCATTGATAAGGACGGGTTGCTCAGAGTGGGAGGGCGTCTTCAAAATGCATCTTTGCTGTATAATGCAAAACATCCTATCATGCTACCGAGCCAGCATAAATTATTTTAATTGTACAGTGTTTTCATATTTTAAATTTGCATGCATGTGGTAATTTGTTAATAGGTATTTTACGCCAAACATTTTGGATATTAAATGCTAAAAAATAGTTAAGAAATATGCCTTAAATTGTGTTCTATGTTCTGGATTTTGAAGTAATATGTCAAGACAAAAAATGGGTCATCTTCCTGAGGGATGAGTGACTCTCATTAGACCATTTTTTGTCTGTGGTATTGATTACGCAGCTCCAATTTCTATATTGAAGTACCGAGGTAGAGGAGCCAAAACCGCGAAAGGCTATATTGTTGTATTTGTATGCTTTGTTACGAAGGCTTTGCATTTAGAATTAGTTACTGATTACACGTCCGAGGCTTTTATCGCTGCTTTGAAACGTTTTTGCTCAAGAAGGAGCACACCTAAACATATTCATTCGGACAATGGAACTTGTTTTTTAGGAGCTAAAAGGAAGTTCAAAAATTTATACAAACATTTATCTAAAATTATTATAGATGAAAGGGTTTCCTATTTTCTTTCACAAGAAGAAATTGAATGGCATACTATCCCTCCTTTGAGTTCGCATTTTGGTGGACTCTGGGAAGCTGGTGTAAAATCTATGAAATTTCACTTAAAGAGAGTTTTAGGATCTTCAGACTTAACATTTAAAAAACTTTATACGTTATTAACTCAATTAGAGGCGATATTAAATTCAAGACCTCTAATTAGTGTAGATAATAATCACATAGGCAACTTAAATGTTCTAACACCATCCCATTTTATAATTGATGTAATTACTAGTCCCCCTGAGACCAAAGAAGTGTCTACACTTTCATTGAGGCATATTAACAATATAACTGAGAATTATTGGAGCAAGAATTCTAAAATGCCATTCTAATTTGGCAAGATGTATCGTCATATACCTGATTATTATAATTGGGTGTAAATACAATTTATTTATTTGTATTTTTCATCCGAGGCTATCGGTGAATTTGTTTATATTGTCCAAAAAATGAAATTAAATTTTTGGAAAAGATAGCATATAGATTATTTGAGCTCGCTACAAAATAGGAGAAAATGGAAAGATTGTTATCCAAATATTAAAATCGGGGATATTGCAATTATAAAGGAAGGCAGTATTCCCCCAGCAACATGGCCTCTTGGTAAGGTTGTCGCTACACATTCTGGTAAGGACGGGGTCATAATAGTAGTTACATTAAAAACTTTGAAAGGGCTTTTTAAATGATCTATAGTTAAACTTTGTATATTACCTGTGCATCGAGAATGACTTCTTGATAGGTAGGAGTATGTTTACGTGATTTAATTATTTTTAATAATTATTTTTAGTTAATTATTTTATTTGTATCTTTTTATTCTTTGCATACTTGTTCATATGTATAAATGAATACTGAACATAGATGGCGCAGTATTCTCCAACAATTAAGTATGTTTGGAATGTGAGGAGAGCTCTGTTGGGATTTTTTTTTGTAAACAACGATATCCGGTGTTGTAATTGGTGCAGGCAGGTACCCGCTCGTTCTCCGTTAACGGCGAAAAGTATTATTTGTTCACTCGTTGTTAGCATCACTTTCTATATTTCAACATTTATATTATGTGTTTACTTGTATATATCTAGTAGTCCATGTTTTGTATATATATATTTGTGTGTGTGTGTGTGAAAATAAACAAAAAAAGTAAAGAATTTTTTCCTTTGATTAAATACACACACACGCAGCGCTACATATAAACAGAATGTATGAACAGAAACTAGGGATTGTAAATACATAGATACTCTTCAAAGATCCTGGAATCCATTAATCCTGGATCCTTAATGCCATTTCATTTATGACTGTGCTCGTAAAGAGATGCAGAAAGGGGTTTTGATGTCGCAAAATGAAAGACTTTTTGTTAGAAAAACCAGAAAGGCTTCAAATTTGCTACAAAGTTGGAATAAATTGTTCCAGTTTATTTTGTGAAGCTCCTATCAATAGAGTTAACTTTAAAATTATGATAAAATATTCGCCTTACTACGGGAAGTGTGTTATTAGATAGATTTAGTAACAATATAACTGAGAATTATTGGAGCAAGAATTTCTAAAATGTCATTCTAATTTGGCAAGATGTATCGTCATATACCTGATTATTATAATTGGGTATAAATACAATTTATTTATTTGTGTTTTTCATCCGAGGCTATCGGTGAATTTGTTTATATTGTTCCATAGCAAGTTTGTTATTAATATGGACCGAAAAAGTAATCAACATAGAATTCCATTTACGAGGTAGCATTGTATCAAGATTTGGATGGGAGGATAGATTGTTATAAAATAAAGAAATGATTCAAATTCTCTTTTTTTTCAAGCCGACCTCTGTTCTTCAGGAAAGCGTTTGCATATAATCCCAAAATTGCTTGAAAAATGATGCAAACACCTTTGATCTTTTATCATTTTCTGACCTTACTCTCTGGTATACACTTTTTAGTTCAGTTTGTTTAAAATCCAAATTCAAATTACTTTGCTATATTAATTACTATTTTTACTTTTATGCTCTTTTACAGTTTCGAACTCCTCATCGAATTATCTTGTCTGGTTCACCAATACAAAACAATTTGAAAGAATTGTGGTCCTTGTTTGATTTTATATTTCCTGGAAAGTTAGGAACATTACCTGTTTTCATGCAGCAATTTTCTGTTCCTATTGTCTTAGGTGGATATGCGAATGCATCTCAAATTCAGGTAATTTTATTAAATTATTTATTACAGTTGTCAGTTATTGTGTGAAAAACAAGCCTGTCAAATATCCCAAATATTTCTTTACCAATGAAAGCCAATAACATCGACAATTCAAACGAAATATTAAAGCATTTGCCAGAAATGAAAACAAAAAATTCATTTCTGAATTCAGCTTTTTTTTGCCAGTTTAATGGTTCCATAGATAATTTAAGTAAACCCAGGAAAATTTAGCTTATACTATCACATTTATTAAAGAGCAATCTGCCTTTATTATTCAAAATGAACACAGTAAAAATAACTCCAATGAAATGATGATATTCTGCTCATTATTTTATTCAATGGCTCCTCATGCACATGAATTTGTCAGAAAGTCTGGCTATATTTTGTTACCTTGAATTTTGTAAAGTTATTTCCAAATTATAAAATATATAGTTAAATGACAGCCAAAGAAAACTTTTAATGTTTCAAAGATTTATTTCGTATTTTTTGAAGAGTCAAAAGAATTGAATATTTTTTTATTGTTTGATGGAGTTGATGCCACAGCAAATATTCATAAAACCATATTTATATGGAGTTGTTTTGAAATTCCTCATTTTTTTCTATCTTTTTTCTTAAATAAACTGTTTTAAATCGAAGGGTCCTGACCCTTGTAAATAATGCAAAAAAGGTAATACGACATACCAAACGCTGGACCCCAGGGTGATGTGGAAGGCTGCTGCATTTTAATTATTAATTTATTCTACAATATATATGTGTTGAATTGCATGATTTGGATATATATGAAATGATGTTAGCATGTAAAAAGTAATTTCACCCGACTCTCTAGTGCGCACAGATTTAACGTTAAAGGAATGAAGTATCATGCCTCGTTGTGACATCACGGAAGACCGCAGAGGCCTTGTATATCAGTGGTTGTGGCCTAAGTAGGTGCAGTGGCTGAACTATTGTATCATGAAGACTTTCAGTTACCAAAAACCATCTGATCTGTTTGTTAACATATCCTTGGAAATGGAAAAGTAGCTCATCACTGAACTAAATCCGATTAAGATCAATTTCACCACATTCAATCTTGTTAATCGTGCCTGCAAATCAAACCTCCTTAAATCGGTCAATGATTAAGGATTTACATTTTCTAAGGGAACAGAGTCGCATAAGAATGTGCATATTCACTTACAGATGTGCATTTTCTCACATTAGTTGCCTCAAATTTCCATAGTCACCTAGGAAAGCTTTCATGGTATGCAATGGTTATATGCATTGTAATTTGGAGTGCAAACTGTCGTATTCATGACTAACGTTCTTCGTATAATTAGACTGTGAGGCTATATTCCTGGACCCCATGTGTTGCACATCAAAATACTCTTCTTGACGTGTTCTATCCGAATATGTAAATATTACATGCTAAATATATTGTAAGGTACACTGTGCGAGCCTGCGTGTGTGTAGTATGCATTATTTATCATTATTTTAAACTATGTTTTAGTTTTTATAACAATAGTGGCTTTGATGAGAATTATATTATTGATTATTTAAATATTGTGCATTTCAGATCATGTTTTTTTTATCATCTTTATTTGAATTTTTGTAAAAACAGTTTTAGTTACATTATAGTCATATTTTGAGTGTATGATATTATTTAAAGTGTTTAATTTATCTTGCATTTCCTTTATCTTAGTGCAAGGCTATAACATGCATATGTGTTTGTTTTTAAAGATTTCCTGTACAAGATTTCGATTGAAATTTATTAAGAAAAAAAACTTACTAAATAGAAATAGACTTAAAAACCTTTCTGATGGATCAAGTGTACTTTAGATATTTAGAATCATCTATACTTGGACAACAAATTTTGACTGTTTAGGGAGGGATTAAAAAACCATTGTAATATGTCTATTCTTGTAAAAAAAAATCCGATGAAAACTTTGTATTAAACAAATGAAGCTTATTTTCTGTAAATGAAACAAAACATTTTTTTCATCCGGCTTGCCATCCAAAATATCGATCTGCTTTGTAATTAAATTGTTTTTCTTTTCTTTTAAGAAGTGAGTTTGAAGTGTGTTTTCTGTGAGTTGATGTTATAGTATAATTAAGAGTTAAATTATTTATTGTTGATATTTTTCTTCCCCATTACCTCATTGCAGGTTCAAACTGCGTACAAATGTGCTACTGTGCTTAGAGATGCAATAAAACCATACTTGTTACGTAGAATGAAATCTGATGTTAAAATGAGTGTAAACTTGCCTGATAAAAATGAGCAGGTATAGTAATTTTAGAGTATTAAGATTTGTTATTGGTTTTCAGTTCCTAAAATAGTTTAATTTTAAACATTTATTCCTGATTGTCTGTTTTTTTTTTTTTTTTTAGGTTCTATTTTGTAAGCTAACTGAACATCAAGAAAATTTATATAAAGCTTACATCAGTTCTAAGGAAGTTAGTAGTATATTGAATGCAAGATTACAGGTATATTAAATATTTGTTAATTCTGATACTTAATGTATTTAATGTCTTAAATATTAGACTATTTGTGTGTTTACTTTATGAATATTACACTTAGTGACTTTAGTTTTACTTAGAAAGTAAAACTGAACTGTTATTAATTTTTTTTTAATAATACCTTCCAACTATAAATGTAAACAATGAATTTGAATTAAGTTATCAAGTTATAGTAGAATGACTCAGACTTATATTCTAGCTATATATCTTCGACTACATAATCACTCATATTGTTTGTATATTACTCATGAAAGTCGCATAGGCTGCAAATTTTAAGTTCGGAATTTCGATCAAAGCTTATATATGCAAGGTGCTTATAGGTGTTACCTATAGGTGACTTCTAAACATTCAATTCGTAAAATACTTTAAAGAATATAGATTTGTATTTCATTTTGTTTTAGTCCGTAAACAAAATATTGGAAGAATTGCGAAATCTTAAATTTTTATGGAGTTCACCCGTATTATTAATCACTGCCTCGAACTTTCTTCACACGCTAACATTGTAAGGGGGAAGGAATCACAAATTAAAGACCGAAACTAACCGAGTTATGAAGCTTTCAACATCTTTATTTTACACAAGATAATTTTTTGTAACAGCTAAATTTCATGGTTTCACAAACTCTTAAAGAATCATATGTAGAATGAAATTATATATTGCACTTTTCTTCGATCTTTTGCATAAGGAGAATGCACTACTGCTTTGGAAAAATTTTGAATCATTTTTTTTATTATGAGGAAAAGATCTTGTAAAAAATCCATCAAGATTTTGGTAATTAGTTAATTGATTTATTGAACCAAGAGGATTGATTTATAATTTTGGAGGTAAGTATATTTCCATTTAGTATTAAAGACAAAAAATATCTTATGATGCTCACTTATTATCAGGGTGCGTTGCGTCATTAAAAGAGCTTAAATTTGATTAACCACTTTTAAGCTCTTTAAAAGTGCCTCCTTTTGAAAGCAGATCCTTATAAAATGCATAATTTTCTCATTAGTGCGAAGATCTTTTCCCCTTAGTTTCCGTAGACATTGAGTACGATAGATCGAAAGCGTGATCATAAAAACTGCTCACCGGCTGTATCAAGGGAAAAAAGAACCAATCAAAAGGAAGAAATTGCAGGAGGAATCCAAAATAAAGTAGAATCTGAAATGCCAACATGTGTTAAAATAAACCTTTCTTTTTTTCCCTCTTCCTTGTTTTTTAACAATGTTGTGCATAGCCGTTTATTGAAATACTGGTTTTCCCGAGGGAGCAATGCGAAATATAGCACATATTTGATGTGACTCGAAAACGTTGAATTTTAATTTTTAGTATCTTAGATGGTGAATTTATTATAGTTATGCCCGATAAATGTGCATTTAACTTTATTATGTTGTTATAGAAGAATACCCTGATTTGTCCAATCAACGGAAAATAAAATTAAAACCAGACAGATGAATTTGATACTCTAGAGAAATATGTACCGAAATAGGAGAAATCTGCTCCAAAAACAATGGTGCAGCCTCTGAAATACATTTGATCATCGTCCTCGCTAGTAAGTCTTTTTCGGAGCAATCCTTTGAAAGGCGTGTTAAAGGTATTTTACTATACTATATTGAATTGTAATCGATTGCTTATAATTCTATTTGAAATTTTTAACTTGAAACCATAAGTTTTCAGTAGTCTTAATTTCTTTCACCTTTTATTTTAATGTTTTCCATTTAAAAATTATCATTTGCTAGTAAAAACTTCTAAAGAAATAAGAATAGCTTTGAAACGAAAAGTTTGCATTCTCCAGGATTCAATCCTATAATTTTCTGACGATTTTTTTTATTTTTCTCTTTTTGTAACTCTCATAGAATTTTTAACTTCCAGTGAAATCTTCTTATCCAGATTTAGGTAAAGGTTTGTCGTAATTGACAGAACAACGCTTAGCATAAACCGTTGAATTATGGAACATGAAATTTGGCCGGACGTTGCAGGATTATTAAAAGCCCAATAATAACGGATAACCAAACTTTAACTATGTTTCATTTAAAAATAAAAACAAAATTATCTTTAATGATAATTTATAGTAAAAATATTTCCGTCCCTAACATTACAACATATTATCGTTATATTTTAAACTGTAATTTTTAGTATATAATTATTTAATAATTAATTTTACATTCTTAAAAAGTTTTGAAAAAATTTAGCTTTTCAATTATTTTACTTTATTTGAATGCATTTTGTTCTTTAGTTTTAATAATTCTTGAAAAATCACGTTTGGACACAATTTATAACCATAAAATTCTAATTGTAATGAAATTTAAAATAGCTGCTCCTAATCAGTGAGTTACATGATTGGATTATTGTTAATATAGTGATTAAAAAATAGGGAGAGACTTTCTTTGCTTTATTTTAATTTTAAACTTAAAAATTTTAAAGCAGTTCATTGAATAAGATTTTTTACTTGATGACTGTTGTTAAATTTTAACGCATTGCGCTATTTTCTTGCGCTGGCTTGAAAAAGTACATTTCAAAAATGTATCGAATTGCCATTTTTTTTCCATTTTCTTTTTTACCACAGAATGGTCTTTTCAACTTCACAAGTTTGATTCTCTTATGTTTGAAAACTAGAAATCGTTAAATCATTTTCATTTTTCTTAAAATATATTTCATTTTATCGTTACGTTTCTCTATAATTCTTTTTAAAACTGAGATAAGAAAATTTTATTTACTTTTGCATATAGGTTAAAAAGCAGATTTTTACTTAATTTTTGAAAAGTGAAACATTCGGAAAAGCCCTTTACTAAATTTTAGAAATAAAAAGCTATAAAATATTTTTATTATTTATTTATTTTGTATAATCTGACCATTTATGAATCCTACCAAAAGAATTTATGAATTCTTTTCTATTCAAAAATTTTGGACTAAAAAGATTTAATTAGAAGTTGTTATATCATCAATTTCATGGCAATTTCGCCAATCCTTTGGTGGTAGCTATTATGGTATCTTCAACTCTTAGCTTTGTAAAGCTGCAAACAAAAAGTTTTAGATTGAGTTGGTTAGTTGGAATGTTATTTGTTGTTGCAGATAAAAAATTCTAACACCATATTTTTAACAACTTCTTCGTGAATGTCGCCATCTTCAGAAATGTTATATCCAACCATTTTAACTGGTAATTTATTAATTTTAAGGTATAGTAAAAAAGACCCCAAATATTTATTGTTAAACTTATTGTAGTTGCATTATTTGTTAGGTAATGATAGTTTTTTTTTCATGTTTCCATCAAAATCAACAAAGCATAATTTATCTTACAAAATAATATGTCGCGCAAATACAGAAATAAATAACATTTAAAAAGTACTTATTTGAAATTATTTTCTTTAAACTTTTTCAGTTCGAACATTGCCATATTATTAAACCGAAAATATCTTTTCCTGAGGAAATATGCAGCCTTACTCATACTTGCATTTATAGCCTCTCAGGGGCTCCCCTACTAAAGGTGAGTACGGATGTCCCAAACCCGAAGTATTCAGGGATATATACTCCCTTTCTGTTTACTCTCCTATACATCATCTGCTCTCTGCTTTATTCTTCTATTCCTCATTGGCAAGAGAAAGCTCTCCAGGAGAAGCTGTTGTCGCTCTGTTTGCTTCTTGCCATTCACAGACAGCCAAAGTCCCCACATGTTCTGCGTGCGTGGCGACTCATTAGACAGATGGATGGTACACTGTGGTCCCCGGTGTATCAATCGGCTGGTACCTAACCACTTGAGTAGTTAGTTGCTAGGGACTTAGCGTTAAGGGTGGTCTGTCCCCGAGGTTAATTCCCAGCTTAAAGGTTTTGGCTAACACTAGATTTACCGCCGAGGCTAGGGATGCCCAGATCCAGTATCTCTCTTCCCTTGTTGGACTCCGTGGCTGGCGGTGTCGTCGAACCTGAATCTCTGTTGTATCGTATGACTCCTCGCAAAAAGGGTTCTTTCAGTGGGCAAACAAACTGACAAACCATTTGCTGTTTATTTTATTGTAAAACGTATTTCTTCAGACAATGCAACTTTTGAAAATGTTTCCCTTTTCTTGTGGAGAATGCACTCACTTCTCACTTGCTGAAGAGTCATCTCGTTAGCAATCGCAAAAAATTGTGAAAATAAAAGCCTTTGGTACAATATCTGTTACTGTCTTTCCCCATAGTTCATGGAACTCTTCAAAGGGAATAATTACAATTGGAGAGCTATTAAATAAATCTTTAGAAGTCATTGAAAAGGGACTGAAAAGTCGAGGAGTAACACACGTGCGCCGTATCATGATTCGGCAGGAGCTTTCGGGAAATTCCTGGAAATCAAGAACCATGTTCTGACATGACGTAGGGATATTGATATTGATGTCTCAAACTCTGGTGGCGTATATATTTTCACCTCCAACGATTATCCCAGCACTATTCTAAACTTACACACTTTGCAGGCTGTAGCTATCCAGATTCATATTAGAACTTTAGTTACGGTCTGCTGTATATACGTGTCGCCAAATGACGTCATCTCTCAAGATGAACTAAATATATTAGTCAACCAGCTTCCAACACCTTTCATATTCTCGGGGATTTCAACGGCCACGATACCTTATGAGGTTCCGATGGTATTAAACTCCATGGGCAACAATTGAACAACTCCTTTCTGATAACTGTCTCTGTCTGCTCAATTATGAGGAAAAAATATACTTTCACGAACTCACTGATATGTTTCATTCTATTGATATGGCTATGTGTTCTCATTATTATTTTCTTTATCGACTCTTGCAGTTGAAGATGATCTTCATGATAGTGATCACTTTCCTCTGATCGTCTCTTTTACTGATGGTGACTGATTTAATGATTCAATCTACATATATATTGCAAAAGGCTGACTTGGCATTCTCCAAACATGCCTGATTACGGAAAAAGTGGTTTCTTGTGATATAACAGATGCTGTGCAAAATGTCATCGATTGTATACTCAGTGCGCCTGATATGACAATTCCAAAACGTTCATCATATCCACGGAAATTTTGTAAACCATGGTGGAACGACATTTGTCAGACTGCCTATAAGAAGCAAAGAAAATTATGTGGCATTTTCCGCAGGTATCCTACCTCGGAAAATCTAATTACATTCAAGCACGCAAGAGCAAATATTCGTCGAATTCGACGTTTTAGTCAAAAAGAGTCGTAGCGGAAATGTATCAGTTCAATCACGGCAGTAACATGTGACGTACATGGAGAAAAGTAAAAACAGCAAACGGCATTTATGAAAAGTTTGCTTTCCCTTATTGAAAACAGGATATAATTTCTATTCTTCAGCATTTGACATTGCAAATATTATTGGGGAAACCATTGCTGAAATTTCAGGCTCCACCTCTTACAATTTTGCCTTCCTTGTGACTAAGAGGCGGGCTGAGAATATTCGGTGGAATTTCAAAACCTGCAAACTTCTTTCGTATAACTGAATTTCAGTTATTTGAATTGAAGGTGCGGGTTTTGAAATTCAACCCTACTATTAGCGCTATGCACAAACAAAACCCTAGCTAACTAGCTTGCACATACAGAGGAACTTTTTTTTTGGCTAATGTGCTTAAAAAAAACTACTCGGCTTAATTTTTGCAGTAGTTTCTTACTATGCACTCTGTATGTGTATGCTTACTACTTAATTATAAGCAAATTTTAGTGTCATTTTTTAAAGAAAAATCAGTGCAATTTCAAGGAACTGGCAATAAATGCTGAATTTAACTTAAATTTCCATTTCATGGTATAGCCATATTAAAAATTTCAATGCAAGTAAGTTTATGTAACTATGCATAATTTGTTAAATAGCTACTTATTCATTTGAATTGTCAAGAAATAAATTTAGTAAAGAGAAAGTATCTTAATGAATATCTTAATTATAATAAACAAGAATGTGTGGCATGTGTGTGTATTGGCGCTCTATAAGCCAGATCATTTGACCTGGAGCCATCAAACTTACCACATATATGTTTTGGAGAGCGAGAATGTGCACCTCGAAGCGATTTTTAAAAAGTAAAAGAAATTTTGGCATCTTTCCATAATAACTTCCGAATATACTGAAACACAAAAATAACTTTTGCATTAAATTAAAGCTTAAAATAACTATCTTCAACTATGCCAATTGTTTGACCTAAAATCAAATTTTTATTTTTAACAAATTTTTTAAGAATATTTTTAACGCATTTTGCAATAATTTATTTTGCACAAAATAAAAATAAAATTTAACCTGCATAAGCATGTTATGAATGCTTGTGAAAAAATGTTTTATCAGTGTGTTGCTATCACGTCGACGAAAGTCCAAGTTGAAAAATAAGTTAATTATGACTGAAAATTATATCTAGAAAAATAATAATTTTTAGCATGTGTTTGTATTAAATTATCTAAAACTGAATGATTATCTTTCTTTAAAAACATTATTACAAAGAAAGGTTTTCTGTGACTTATCAAAAATATCTATATTGTTAATTCAAAAATTCAGTTGTGTGTAAGGTATACATAGTTTAATACATGCAGAATATCCACTCTAATCAGTATTCTTCTGCTGATTTCTAAAACTGTTTAATTAGCATATGTATGTAATAAAATTAGTCTGAATGAAATAAATAAATATTTTTATGTAGTTTGAATCAGTAAATGTTCTGATTAGATATGAATTTAAAATTTTTATACAGGTCCTTTGTTTTATGTATTATTATTAAAATATTCTTGAGACATTAATATTTTAAATTTTAAAAAAAGTTCTATTATTTTGCTGTTAAAACTGAGTGAGAAAAGGAAATTTTAATGTTTTTGTTCTATAAAAAGGGACATCTTCAGACCTCTCTGTCGACTGCCTTGATGAAAATGAGCCAATCAGCGCTAAGACTCTTTGTCTGAAATAATGAAATTGCAGATTTGATGATATTTTAAAATTTAATGGATGACAATGAAAGGTTAATGGTGAACAAATGATGATGATCAATTTACAAGATGGAATGGATAGTCAAGTTCGTATTTAGCATGCAAATTTCGTCTTTTAGAAATACGTCGTAATTTCGTCTTCCGTCTTTGCACATACGTCTTGGATTATTTTAGTTCGTCGTAATCATCTTGCCTCGTCCAGACATGAGCTCCATTTTGCTCACGTTTTCGACGGCTGCTGCGATTTTAGTATGAGAAATTAACCGATTTTTTGCCTTTTCCCCTCAGAAATTTCTGTTGAATTTATTCCAAAATGAATTACGCCATCTTAAAATTAAAAATTTTATTTTTCCAACAATACTAGTTTCATTCTTGTGGAATTTTTTCCGCTTCAGTTTTTATTAATTCTTTAAAAAAAATTAACACGTGCTTTAATGTTCCCTATACAAGCAAATGTTTAGGTACTTCATTGCTGGGCAGATTAAGATTTTAAACTAAATTGCTTGTATTTCTTAAAATATCTTGCTTCTGTGGGTAGTTGTTTACATCTTGAACACAAAATTTATCAACAATTATTGTACTTATTTTGATCAAAACTTCCCCAGCTCCCGTGGAATAATCATTTTTCAAATCTCTGCTTTATTTAATTGTCAATAGCGCATTATCTCACAGTAAGGTATAAAGGGCCGATTACACGATCGGAGAAGCTTCGGACGAGCCACGCTTTTTCCTTTCAGGCCTCTCTTGCGGTTTTCTGGTTTCCTTTGATGCCTGCCTTTTTTACCGACAAATTGTCGGTAGAAACGACAGGCATCAAAGCAAATTAGAAAAACACGAGAGGAGTCGACGGGGGAGCGCATGGCTCGTCTGAAGGATGGACGTCCTGCGGGAATGGCCTTTCACATTTGTATTTCTTGCTAAAAGAAACGTTTTAATTTGAAGTTTAGTGAGAATATTTATTTGTTCTGACTTCCCTTTGTGGGATTCCCTTCCTTTTCGCTGCTTAACACTAACATGCAAGGTTTTTTAAAAAAGGTTTAAAAATTATTATATTGAATTGATACTTTTCGAAGTTTTTCAATGATTATTAAATGCATTTAACTATATATGGAAAAACGAGAGACCTTACATCTGGTCTGGATGCCATTAATCGTGTAAAGGAAAGTGAGAAGCGTTGCACACACTCCCGTCCTTGTAGAGAGGAATTTTTCTTGACTTTAACGAGAGAAAATCCTCCTTTTCTCAAATAAATTTGTTCATACTACTGATAGAGGCATAATACAATATTTAGAATTTTATCTTCCTGATTACTATATCTACAAGCTACGATAATAATAATTTTAAAAAGCACATAATTATACACTTTTAATGATATGGCAGCTATCTGCATTATATGCCAAATAAGATACAAAAAAACACACCTTCGCCTGATTAATTTGCAACCGCAGCTCTAATTTCACTGCGGCTAAGAGCATTAGCTTTTTAATGTCTCTCCCCCCTCCCTACCTAATGCCACGCATTATATTTGGAAAGGTTTTAATTCCAAAGAACATCGCATCAAACGTGCTTTAGATCCAGCATTTATATTCAACTATACCAAAGGAGAGAGAGAGAGAGAGTGTGTGCATGTGTGCCTGAAAGCGTGCGTGTGTGTGTGTGAGATATTCTTTTCATTCGTTTCCATTATACCATATTTGCTTTCAACGTTCGAATTCTTTAAAAAAAACATTTAAATAAAGAATGGGATGTTCTTTTTCTTTCAAATCGCGTTGAAACTTTACGATCCTCATTCCGATATCCAAAACATTCCACTGAAGGATAAATTCCTTTTTATAATCAGGGGCTTACAATATTGTCTTTTAGTATGTCTGCTCTTTAATTCTTCAAAAGCCTGATTATATTTTTCTCTCCAAGTAATTTTGTCTCTTTTAACCTTCCCCTTTAAAACATATGTTAAGGAGGCTGTAATTGAAGAAAAATCTTTTCGAAGTGAGTGTAATATCCAGCAAAATCCAGAAAAACTCTTGATTTGCGTTTTTATAGTGGTAGTGGGGGAAATCTAAAACTGCCTTGATTTTGCTTCCGCGGTAGTTCGTACTCCCCCGTCCACCTGCGATATGCCCCCAATATTTGGTGTAATTTTGGCCAAATTTGCATTTAGATTATTAATTAAATTTCGTCTCCTACACGTTTTAAGACTTCCTTTGTGTGTTTCAAATTTTCCTTCCGATTCTGTGAATAGATCGCAAGTCATATCGCATTCATAGTTTTCTAACACCTGTGACTTAAGCTTATTAAAGAAAAGGCGTTGACCAACCCAAAAGACATTCTTAAAGAAACATGACCTCCGAAATTTGTTACAAACGCGGCAGAATGTAGTACCTGTTTACTAAGGGGAATTTGGCAGTACTTGTTTCCTGTTAATTACCCTAATGAACTTTGATTTGGAAATAACTTCGAAACGCTCTTCGATATTCGGTAACGGGAAATATTGCGTTCGCGTAATAGATTTCAAACGTCTATAATCCATACATGAACGAGGGTCTTTTTCTGGACCTTCCACTAAGATCTTAGAAGTGTTATCAGATTGACTGATTACAATAAATTTTAAATCCAACACTCTTTTAATTTCAGTTTTAAAAGGTGCGGTACAATTCTTCCTAACTGGTTCATTACTAACTAATTCTAAGTCGTGTTCTTCTAAATGAGGGTTTTTTGTTTCTGGTTTATTTAAAAGAACCTTTTGTTAACGACCTACCAATTTTCGCAATTCGTCTGTCTGTAATGAACTCTATATTGCTTCTAGAGCGCCAGCCTTAGTTATCCCCTTAAATTATGCACATCATTTTTAAAATTGGTATTCTTTTTTCTAAATTTAATGTTTTTGAAATTACGTAGAGATTGATTGCAAGATGAAATTTTATTACTCTCATCAAGAACAATAGCGCCATTAGCATCTTATTTTATTAGTTGAGTTGGTTCATTTTCTTCTACAAATCCAGGTACTGTTTCTAATTCTTCGTTAATTACTGATTTTTAAGGCAAATTCCCGAGAGTTTTTCTTCTGTTGGAATTGGTAATTCAACAGAGTGGATTACTGTTTCAGATGGTTTCTTGATTGACTTACTAGTAGAAGAAACAAGTTCATTTCCTTGTTTTCGTGTGTAATTTTATCCGTCAAAATTTTAATCCGTTTTAGCATTTCTCAGCCTCTTATGCAGGGGAAAACAAATTTATTTTCTCAATCTCAGGTTTATGAACCCCCCCCCCTTTTTTTTTTTTTTTTGATTTTTCAGGAGAAATAAAATTAATTGTAGGACATTCAGCAGTTGAGAACAGACCCATTTCCTCGGAACTTTTATCAGTTAACATATACTTAGCTTCAGATGGTGAGGTTCTCTAGAGACCAATATCTTCTACTGACATGCATGACCGAATCATAAAACTGAGTTCTTCATAGTTGTTTGAATACAGTCAGAATATAGCTCTTCGCCTGTTCTATATCTTAACTGTTTCTGCCATCATTACTGATTAACAATATGTTTGTTTCATCACTCCGTATAACTAGTGACCACTCATCATATGTCCAATTAATGCTTCCCTTGCCCACTGTAATTTTGTTTTTATTCTGCTGTAAAGTGAGATAAGGATTTTTTCGTTCAATTCTACTTCTTAGTCCAACATCTAATAATGTTCTCCTAATTTTTCTGGAACTGAATAAATGCTAGCATCATTCAAATGGCTGCTGATGACATTCTTCTATTTTGGAGATATAGTTTGTATTTTCTGACTTCACAAGGTGTGGTGCAACTTGTTCAACCTTTTAATGCTTTTATTATTACTATCATTATTATTATTGAGTTTGTCGCATGATATCGAAAAAAAATATTTTAGGATTGCAAATTTAGTCACTGAACCACTTACCTATCTTACAATTTCAGCTTTAAAAAAGACCACATTCATTTAACACAATAATCTGTGTTCTCTTTCTAGGTGCCCAATATATTCTTTTATTTGAAGTCATTGTTTCTTTACTAAATATTATAAATATTTACAAAACTTCTGACTATATATTTAAAAGTTTAACAAAACTTCTAACTTATGATTTAATTACATAAAAACAGTCTTCCTTCAACGGAAAAAAAAAACCCAATAATGCCTTGTTCCAACTTTAAACATAATATCAGCTTCTGCTAGCAGCTAATAACATTTGATTGGTTTCCAGAATAAAAGAAGTTATTTGTCAGGAAAGTTAAAAATTACAATCCTTTTCATCAATGTCTTTCTTATTCAGATTAAAGTAAGAATAACTTTTTTGTATTACAGATATTTGAATTTTGTACTGAAACTGTATTAAACTCTCTTTAAAATGTTATATAAGAGTTTGCATTTTGTGATAATGTAATATTTTTTACAAGCAAAGAAAGTTTAAAAAAACGTAACGATTTTCAAAAGTGTCCACAATTTTGGCCATAACTATGGAAGATATTCCAAGCGGCTGACTTTTCATCAGTGTCCCTTGCGTTTCTTTCTATAAACGATACTTCAGCTCAACTCAAACCCTCTCAATTATGTTACGGTCGAGGAAGTGTCTTGGCCAGACAAGGAGAATCACATGAAAGCAGGAGAACCAATTCTGAATGTACTTGAAGAGGTACTTCAGATCATTATCCTTTTGATAATTGAAGTCACGTCCGAGAGAATTGTATTCTTAGGGACACATTGTGTTCGCTAGGATGTCTTCACAATAAACCTTATCAAGATGAAAACCCTTTATTAGCAAGAAAACAGGAAATTTATTTTAATAAACGTTTATATAGAAGCATCCTAAAATAAAACTAGTGGATCCTTTTAAAAGTGATGACCTTTCAAATTTTCTAAATCTTTGTTCATTAATACTGTAATTATTTGTAATTATATTTTCAGTTCATCAAAAAATACGGGATTGTCGTCTCTGAAATTTAATATAGGTTCTTACAACACTGAAAAAAAATACGTTCAAAAAACACAATCTTGAGACACATTTTTGAATGGTATTATACATTTCCGTTTTAAAGGCATCATTCTTTTCAAGTGGGTGTCTATTTTTACCGATATAATGTATTTAATAATTTTAAAAAAATTCATAATTTATGTTTCCAGCCTCAGCAAATATTATGTTTTCATAATTTAATCTACCTGTCAGGTTTCGCTTCTTATTGTTTTTATAGCACAAGAATCGAATTTACTTATACTTTTTCTAACAAAAAAAGTTTATAAAAATATCGATTTTTAAGCTATTATTTAATTCTTTTTGTGTGTGTCTCTATAAGTGTAAAGCTTGTTACTTCAAATAAATTTTCAGAAAAAAAAATTGTAAATTAATTGAATATATTTTTATATTTCATTCATATGTTATAAAGCTTTTGTCAATTATTAGTTGGCTAAGTATTGAAAAATTTTTAACGATCATTATTTTATTAATATTGTGTACTTATTTTTGCGTGTTCTTGTATGTTATCTCCTGGGATCGTTGTCTTAATATCTGTCTTTTATATCTTCATAATATTTTTGAAGGCTTATTCTGCTTTTTGTTGATGCTATGTATTTAATGTACATTTTGTTAGGGTTCATTAATGGATGTGTTTAATTTAATTTCAAGTACTGCGAACCATATGTTGTATAAAAATGTTTGAATAATGATAAGAATTAACTCTTTGCTCTGTAACTGAGAGCCATGGCAAATAAGAAGATGAGTTATCTAAATTAAAATGAAGTACTTTTTGGAAGTTATGGATTATAATTTGTTTCGAATTATTTAAAATTCAATTTCTCAAAGTTAATCTTGAATTCCACTTTTTGATATAGGTTTTTGTTGGTTTGATTAATCTTAGGAAGATTTGTAATCATCCTGATATATTTGATGGTGGCCCAAAAATATTTAAAGATACTGATATAAGTCAACTATCAGAAGAAGAACAATATGGGTATTACAAAAGATCGGGCAAAATGGTTGTTGTTGAAGCTTTGCTGCGTTTATGGTACAAACAAGGTCACAAAGTTCTTTTATTTACTCAGAGTAGACAGGTAAAAAAAAATACCCTTATATTATTGCTTATTTGTATTAGAGTTAGTGTTTTCCATCATAATAATTATTCTGATATTTTGCAGATGTTGCAAATTTTTGAAATTTTTGTTAAAAGCAAAAACTATACCTACATGAAAATGGATGGCTCGACCTCAATTTCATCCCGACAACCTGCTGTGGAAAAGTTCAATTCTGTGAGTGCATTAGGATTTCTGAAGGAAAAAAAAAATTAGAAATATGTTTAAAAGTTATCGCGTCTAGTAGAAAATACTATATCGTGAATTCCACCTTCATATAATATATTGGTCTACGTTAAAATCTGCTGGTTAGTTTCTAAATAAAAGTGATGGTATAAACGTAGGCTTTGTGTTTTAATTACTTGAAAATATTATGAAATATAATAAGTTAAATATATTATAGATATATATTATAGAGCAAACTTCTTATATAGAGCAATGCTTAACTCTTTGCTCTATAATATATAAGTATTTTAGTAATATTTCTATATTTCATTAAAATTTTATATTTTTATAGGATTCCAACATATTTGTCTTTCTATTGACTACTCGAGTTGGAGGTCTTGGTGTGAATTTAACCGGTGCAAACAGAGTTATTCTGTATGATCCCGATTGGAATCCCAGTACTGATGTCCAAGCACGCGAACGAGCATGGAGGATTGGACAGAATAAACAAGTCACGATTTATCGATTAATGACAGCAGGAACCATTGAAGAAAAAATTTATCACAGGTTGTCATACTTATTATTATTAGGTTATTTTATTAATACTGGGTTTATTATTGTAATGGAAAAAAAGCTCTCATTCTGTGATCATTTCTCCCTTAAATCATGATCACAATTGCTATGCCATATCATTTTATAATGGATTATTGGATATATTTTAAAAATCTGTCCAAGCATTTGTAAATTCCTGTTTTGGAAACTATCTTAATCTTTCATGAACATCGTGTGAGCAAGGACTTTTCAGATACAATTAATGATTCCTCAGTAATAACACTCTTTAACATGCAAGGGGGTTATAATTAAAGTGACTCTATTCAGACCCTTCTGGAACCCATTCTATTCTGCCTTAAGGGTTTTGATGAAATTAAGCATGTGCGTTATATGGGTGGGAAAAGATTTCTGAAATAACAACAAAACAAATTTTGACCAAAAAGGGGAATTATGGCTTCTAAAGAAGGACGAAAAATCTACCAGAATCATTCAAATTTATTTTACAGAATGTGCTCAACGTGGACTTCACTAATATCATTTACATGTTAAAAGCGCATTATAGTATGTTCAATGGTAGTGGATTTCAATAGGATCTCGAAGGATTTCAATAACATGGCGTGTAATACAGACTTTCAATTTTGATAAATTAAATTGTTCCTCCATGAGACTGTCTTTTAACGATCCCCACAACTAGAGATCCCAGGGCTTTAAATCGGGTACGCGAGGAGGACACGCATCCGGAAAAGCTCTGAATATTACACAATTCTCGCAAAGTTAGCACGAAGCAGTTCTTTGACTTTATGCCAAAATTCGAGAGTTTCGCCATCTTGCATTAAGACAGTAGTCTGCAAGTAGTGTCATTCCTGTAAAGCAGGAATGACCTGATGTCGTAGGAGTTCGCTGTATAATGCACCCGTTTTGAGACCGTCAGAAGTGAGAGTTTTTTTTTTTATGCCCTAGGTTAAAATCTGCAGTAAATCCACATCCCGCAGTCACATAATCAGAATAAAGTTTTAGTTGGTGCAGATCATTACGAGATGAAGCACGTACATTTGTAACTATTTTGATTATTCACAGTTCCATCTAAAAAAAAGTACGCTTCATCTGACTTTAGAATTAGTTCGTCATCAACTTCCATTCTCGCCAAAAATTGGCAAACACAAATTCATAGCGTGTTTGGTGGTAGCATTTGCCCCACCTGTACCTTATACGAATACCAATTTAAATTTTGATCGCAGAATTTTTCGTTCTGCCTACCACGGATTCGGCAACTCACGTGACACCGATCGAACTCATACTAAAGTATAGATGGAACTGGGGGCTCTATCAATCTCAGCAGTAGCGATTTCGATCGTTTCATTCGCAACTGGTTTCCTCCCTCTTTCTGACAGCAGCTAAGCTATTGCCTCCGTTTTGATAAAACAGTTATACGAGTTGAGTTTAATCTGTCAGAACATGGATAACGGTGACAGAGGAACGCAGAATGATTTTCGGCTTTTTACTGCAAGCTCTAAGTTTGACTTTGTCAAGTTTTTACTAAGTTTGACTAATTTATATAAGAGATTTTTTTAACTGTTGCCTGGTGGTCAAAGTTTGAACTATTTTTACTGCAGAAATCTTTTCCCCATGACTTACATAACGTATATGATATGATTCATCAAAATCTGATTTGTAAAGCAGGTTCTAGGGGTGTTTGAATTGAGGATATCAGTTATAGTCACCCTGTTGTTTCGCATCGTATATATCTTGACGATATCTGTAAATGTTAACGAAGTTAAGGAAAGTGATCAGCTTTAAAAACTTTGATTTGCCGCTCTGTTTCATGACAGTGCTAGTTTACGTACCGTCAAAGCAAAAAGAACAGTATCTGCATAAGTTACAGTGAGAAATTCTAAATTATTCCTAATCCCCTATACTTCAAATATTTTTGCAGAATTAATTGAAACAGAAGATCTGATAAAGGTTTTCGACAATCATGATATTCTTTAATTAGTGTCACAGTCAAATGAATGTGTCAGACAATGCTTTTGTATTTTCATTAAATAATTACTGTTAAGTATTTGCTAACTCATTATTTATTGATTGCACATAATATATCTTCTCCTTTGAAAGCTTATAAATTCTTTTGTGTGCATAATTTTGTAAAGTTCTTGTTTCTTTTAACCATCTAATACCTATTGAGTAAAAACAGTGACTGATACAAGTCAGTGTGGCCACTTTTTTATTATATTTCAGTACCACAAAGCAAACTGTTAAAAATATCTGATATGCATTTGCCTTTGGCTATTTTACACTATAAGAATATCTTTCCCTGTATATGATTGTATGAATACTAGAAAATAGTTTTATCAACAAAAAGTTTGTACTGGGTGAAATAGAATAATTATTAAATCAGGAATAGAGCTCCTATCTTTTTCTTTGTTGTTATTATTTAAATATTTTTTTATCCAGTTCTTTGAATTATAAGCACATATATTGGCATTAAAAGAATTTTCTCTTGATTGGCCATATTAAAATTGTTTTCTGTTGTTGCCCTTGTGATAGAATAATACTACAGAATGGATTTGAACAAAAAGTACTTGAATGCAGTTATCATGTATATTTATTTTGTCTTTATAGCATAGATATACAGAGTACCCTAAAAAGTTGAACAATGTTTTTAACTATTGGAATTAAAACATATGTTTGGAATTTCGTCAAATAAATGCTCTCGTATGTATATATATATATAAATTAAGCTTCTGTAGATGAACATGAAAATTAGAAAAATTAAATTTTTATATGCCCTCATAGTAAAAAAGTATCATTGAGTAGAATATATTGATTATAATCGTCTTTTAAATATATGGTTTAAGTATTAAAGTTAAATTTATTGATTTAATCCATTCATCCACACCTGTGACTAACGTTTCTGCTAGATTTTTGTTGTTATTTTCAGTCGTGTTATTCATATCAAGCTTATTAAAGGGGCACAATGAAAAAATATAAATGTATTTATTAACTTCATTATTTTTTAAAGAATGGACAGCTGGTGCGTTACTTGAAGTGCTTAAAAACTTGCTAAGCATGAATACCTTCGACAGTCGCAAAATATTGTTTTTAAAATCCTGGCCCATTTGAAGTCGAATTCAACATTTGTGACTTAAAAAATTCAAAGACCATTAAAGCCATTTCATGCCGTAAGTGAAATTTAATGCCAAAGATGACTAACTGAATTTCATAAGGTTACACAAAATCAAACCAATAAAAAATTTCAAAAAATGTCACTCCATTACAGGCATTATAGAATTACATTTATAGAAATTTGCCATTGATGATGTGCGGAAATAAAAAGTTTTTACCGATTCTAAAATTATAGTTTTGAAGATAAATGTTTCTGTTCCGATTAAAACAATGTTTTTTTTTTTCTAATTTGCACTTCTGTCGACAAATTAAAGTGAAAAAACATAATCATTAACTAATTTCTTTGAAACGATTATGTTTGAACGATACACAACTAAACAAATATTTACATAGGACAGTTTTTCTGTATTGAATAAATTCTCATTGTTGGAAATATTTTTTTATTTAAATTTCTAATTATTCCTTCTAAATTTAGAAATAAGTATATCTGTCAAATTTTGTATTTAGAAACGATAAACTTTCTGTTTGCATAGATGAATGTATGAAAAACATTTTGCTCACTGATGTTTTTCCGTTAGGAGTCGTTTTAAAATTTAAAAATGGTAATTTGTTTTTTGTTTTTACTTCCTTATGTAAAAGCCAAAGTATTTTGATGCAATTTCCCACCTTATACTGGAAGTACATATCTAAGTGCAATTTAGGAAAGTAAAAGCTTGTTCCATTTTTTTATGACGTCTCTTATATTCCCTATTTCCAAAATTGGTCCTACGGTATTTTGCGCCAAAAGGAGACGGCTCACAAAATGATAAATATCATCTTAAAACAAGTCAATATATTTGTAAAACGGAAGGAGAAATTCTTTGGAGTCAAATGTAAATATTTTTGTGAAATGGGTAATTTATATGAACAAACCGAACATGTTTTAATTTGTGAACAGTTGCTATCTATGAAGGATAAAAGCTGGTTTTTGTCGAGTTAAGTTCTTTTTCAAGTCAATTGCATCGCACAATTTTAGATGTGGTCCAAAGGCAGCACTGATGACATACATACCCCAGATACGGAGGCCTCCAAATGTCAGGAATGATCGGTTTTCTAGCCTTATTAACGAATAAATATTGAACGTTTTTTACATGAAAACTTTTCGCAACGCATATCGGCCGTAAGGGAAATGTAGTGTTTCAGGCCCTAAACCTAAAGACTATATGAAATTGAGCAAAGAAATCCAGAATAGGGTTTCTTGTGGTTTCACCACTAACCGCCTTTGCAGTTTTGTCTGTAGACCGTCCATGGAATGACTTTGAATATCTTTCTGTTCTACAAATTTTAGTGTACTAACTGACAACCTTGTCATTTCATCTGTAGAAAACTATGAATCCTTAATGCTGCACCCTCCATCAGTTTGTCTACTACGAGTTTTTCTAAATATCCACTCTTTTGGATTTCTACAAATTACCGCATTTCACTAGAGAGGTTGAAAAAACTGTTTTTAAACTTAACTATGTAAAAAAAAAGTGAACTTACATTTTTCCATTATGATTCCATCTCGAGCGCATTAAGGGAAAAAAACTGGCAAAGAAAAGAGTATCCCTCCCTTCCCATCCCCTCTCCATTTCACAAAAAGATAATAATTTGAAACAGAAAATTTCAAAGCTGGTTTTACAGTGGGAAAGATCAAAGGAACCTGGAAAAACTAGAAAAATATAGAAGCTTAAAACTCATATTAAAGAAACAGGAAAATTACAAAATTTTCCATAAAACCCGAAAAATACAGGGTATTTTAAGTTCCTTAGTTTCTTTTTCTTATCTAAAAAATGCCGATCTCTGAACATAGCAAAAAGAAAAGAACGCATCCATAGCACCAGAAATGGAGCTTCTGTGTAGTCGTGGAAACTCACTCCTTTTCTACTTGTATCTTTCTTTTTTTTTTTTTTTTTTTTTGTATTGATCAATTTAATTTCGAATAATAAATGGATTGATAAAAATTCCGAGAAAAGGAACATCATCAAGAAAAATTAGTGTTAGATCATCATAAAATTTTTCTCAGGATATCATCAAAAGTGTGTTGTTCTTAACAATACCGTTAACGAAATATAGCTACATAATAAATAATGCTGTATTTGTAAGAATCTCAATTGATTTTTCTTTGATAGAATTTTTGAAATTTATGATTAATTGAATAATTTTTTTGAAGTTTTCACATTTGATAATTTTAAATGGTGCTATTTTATTTGGAAGAAATTTTGCTGATTTTATTATGTTGTAAAAAGTTTGGAAATGTTTAATAATTTTATGCTGATATTTTGAAAAATAGGAAGTTATTTATATAGCATATATCTATGCTGAAATTGAGAAGAAGATACATCCTAAATTTTAGTGCTACAGTGAAAAATTGCTATTTTTAATTTCTTAAAATATTTTAAATTAAATTTAAGCTAATATATTTTGCAGTTTTAAAACTTTCTAAAGCATTTGGTATTATTAAAGAAATGTTGCATGATTTTAAAATATTTTTGTATTGTTAGGTAAATCAAATTTACAAAATTTGTTCTGAACACTATTACTGTTTTCAGTATTTTCTATAAATATTGTGTGAATTAAAAATTTATTTTGATGCAAAAATGTGTGTTATATGTGTCGTTAGAGCATGATAAATTATTTAATGATTTAGCAAATGCTAATAACACTTCTTAGCTTTTCATCTCTATGAAGATCTGTTATATTCGTTCGGTGGTTAAAATCTAGTAACATTATCGTGATTGTAATGCTATTTTTAAATGAAAACAAAGTTTGTGTTCTCAGGCCATAGATGTGATTTTGGTTAGCCGAAATTTGATCTTCAAAGAAAAACCAAATGTGCTTATTTCTAGAAGTGATAACATTCTTCTCCTGAAGAAGAAAAAATGTTTTTGTATATATACAACTTATAAAAATTATGTAATCTGATTATAATAGACTTTTTGAGTTTTGTTAGTGACCCTACTTCAGATAGAGATCCCTTCCTGTATTTTACTTCTTACCTGAGATAGACAAGTGTCATTTTAATTGACGAAGAAGCATCACTTGTCAAAATCACAACCACTTTTGGAAACATGGAATCCATCACCGATGGCAATTTTCTATAAATACGTTTCAAGTTAGCTGAATGGAATTCCCAATCATGGTATATTCAGCTAATTGTCAATCACTTCCATTTTTCTGTTTATAACCACCTCTTATGGATGTGGCAGAGATGTCGAAGATGTTCACTTTGAACGAGTTTTGAAAATACTTCAATTAATATATTAATTGATATTTATTATATTTAATAATACATGCATTATTTTTTGACTGTCTTCTTTTAATAATTTATTGTGATCTTTATATTATCCTTGAAATGTGAAATAAATGGCGTATTCCCTAACCAGTCTCGGTTATTAAAAAGTGGGCTAAAATAAATTGCTCTGTAATATCGTTGCAAATTTCACAAATAGAAGTGTTAAACTTTGTGTGGTTATGGATTCATTAAAAAGAAACATTTTACCATTGATACAGGGAGCGGCAGCATTTTTGCTTATTTGATGTTATTATTACGAAGCGAGAAGTGATCGTTAGAGGGCGAGCATGGTCTGATGGTTTTGGAAGTTTATTTTCCCCGCCATTTATTACCGAAAATACATTGGACAATGAGTTGGGTGCGTTTGCCATAGAGGTTTACTTTTCGAACGATCGCTCGATAGTAGCGACGCAGCGAGCCTTCCGCATACACTTCAAGATTACCCCTCGAGTTCATGCTCCTGGTAGGCAATCAATTGTGACGTGAGTTAACACACACATCCGGAATACTAGCAGTGTGCAAAAGGAAGGATTAGCAGAACGGTCCGTCAAATCATCCTAAAACATCGAGCCGGTACGGTTGTCTGTTTGGCGATCTCCTCAGCGCTCGATACGCAAACAGGCAATTGGAATCTCGGATCATTTTGTGAGCGAATTCTGCTTAAAAAAGACTGTTTTTGTCTTAACAAGTTGGCATTGGCGCAAACACTCAGTGCACATCATTATGCGCTCATCCGATATGGTTCCTTGGGAATATTTTTATGGAGGTATCTAAAACTCATTCGTCTACACCGATCGTCTAATGAACTGAAGGACAATATTAGTCGAGAAATCCGCAACGTACCCATCGTATATGTTGGAAAGAATTGATTGAAACTTCAGAAATCGGATCACTCAGTGTATCGCCGAGAGGGGTGACACATGCTCCATACAATTTTCAAAACAGTATCCAAGTAAATTTCCATGTATGTAACATATGGTGAATAAATATTTAAAATGGTGCCTATGGTGTCTTTTGTTTTATTGGCCTGCTTGTATAAAGAAACATTTCACCATTTTACCTTTTTTGCATTATGGAGAATGTATAAAAATTATATTTTTGAAGCTTTTTGCTATCAGACTTTACAGGATTCGCAATGTTTTCAGTCAGTCAACTGCCTCATTTAATAAAATGTGGGAAGTAGATATTTAGTTATAGTATTTAGGAGACTAAAAAATTTTATCCACTTTCTTCGGACGCCCTGATTACATATAGCATAAAAGACCGTTTAAACTCTGATGTTTAACTAGTTTTATGTATATCCCCAAAACGCACCCAAACTGTTAAATGAGAAACCAAATGTATCAACCTCCCAAGTCCTTTTTATATTATATATATATATATATATATATATAATACACACTGATGGAAAAAAATCCCAACGCCAAGAAAAAATTATTGTAGAGTAATGAAATTTTAGTTCTTTGTCTAGGTAACATATTTAATTGATTAAAGTTTCAAGATCACAGGTAGAGCCATTTCAAATGTGAAATGTTGGTACATTAGTAACCGGTGTAACCGCCAGAATTTTGAATGCAAGCATGCAAACGTGCATGCATTGTGTCGTACAGGTGTCGGATATCAGTTTGTGGGATGGAGTTCCATGTCTGTTGCACTTGGGCGGTCAATGCAGGGACGGTTAATGCTGGTTCTGGATGACGCTGGAGTTGTCGTCCAATGATGTCCCATATGTGCTCGATTGGAGAAAGATCTGGTGATCTAGCAGGCCAAGGCAACATGTCAACACTCTGTAGAGCATGTTGGGTTACAACGGCGGTATGAGGGCGAGC
>JAPMOQ010038378.1:606667-632621 GCA_026543055.1 Argiope trifasciata
CCGGTCGCAGTTCTACGAATGATACCTTCTATTCAAATCGGAATGAACATCCACTAAACACGATCTAAAAACTGGGCATATTTCCATGACAATGAGTAATCTTGATGTTAATTAAGCATTTGCAATAATTTGTGCGAATCATCGCAAATTCTCGCAATTGAGAATCACCATGAAAACCTCCTTTTGCACAGTTTTGTTGTTCTGTCGATGAATATTGTGCCAGCAAAATTTGTGTCTTGAGAGATGAACAAAGCATGACATTTGTTAGAGCTCTTCAGCAGTTGGTGATCAAAACTTCCCAAAAACATGTAATACTCTCTTCTTTAAAAGTCGATGAGTTGAAACAATCGATACGAAATTCGCCATTTCTAAGTTTACATTCTGCATTCAATCCATTTCGATGGACAATGGAAACTGCTTTTTAAAAAATCCCCTTTGCCTTCTCTTTTTGTATTTCATTGGTATATCCAATTTTGTGCATAAATTTGAATATTTTTCTGTACATATGTTTTAAAATTTAGAATTGTACAATTTCTTGCTTTCGGGGGTTTTAGGAGATGACATTAATTTGTGTCCTGTTGCACAAAATTAAAAAAATTAAGTATCTCTCCTGACAAGTAATACTTTGCGAGATTATATCCGTATTTTCCTTTTTCATTTTTGTATTTTATACATTTTTTAAAATTTATTGCTATGCATAATTAATGCCTTTTTGTGTTTCATACAGTTCCATTATTCTTCTACATATATGATAAAAGATGTTTTGACTTTATTTTAACAGTTTTTTCTTTCATTTTCAGGCAAATTTTCAAGCAATTTGTAACAAACAGGGTCTTAAAAGATCCGAAGCAGAGGCGATTTTTTAAAAGTAATGACTTATATGAGCTCTTCACCTACAGTGAAGTAGGTCCTCAAGGAACAGAAACGAGTTGTATTTTTGCTGGAACAGGCTCTGAAATCAAACTCAAGGGAAAATTGCAAAGACCCGATAAATCTCATAAAAAGGGACCAAATTCTCAACCAGTTAATCGCAGTGATGTTGCTGTTTCATTTACTGAAGAGAAAAAAGAGCAAATGAGAATGCTAGCTAAAAAATTAAGTTTAGAACTTGCAAAAACATCTTTGAATTCAAAATCAGAAGATTCAAAACCGACGGTTCAAAAAGCTGCAAAAAATAACTCAGATGAACCAATTCTTGAAATATCCATAGAAAATAAAGATGGGAGAGAATTGTCCAAAACTGAAATGTCAGGAACTACTGTGAGCAAACTTCAAAAAAGAAAAGCTTCTAGTAATATAATTTTGCTTTTTGTACAAGAATACAAACTATTAGTGTTAGTAATTATTTTATTGTCTGTGAAATCAGTTTTAGACTCTATTTTATATTTACTTCTGTGTTTTAAAATAATTTTACAATGTAAAATAGATTGTTATAAGTGAAATTAATTTCTTCTGTAGTTAGTTTTGAAGTATTGCCAAGTCCTTCTAACAAGGAACTGAAACCAAAGGGTTGAAAATAGATACTGTTAGAGAAATAATTTAGAAATACCTGTGATAGTCTATAGGGAAGTGGTGTATGTATAGTATTAGCACATTTTATAAGACGTTTCCACCCCTACTATTTTCAAGGGGTGCTTTTCATAAAATCATACTTATTAATTCAAAAGGTTTCGTCATTTTACAGAAATATATGGGCTTTTTTTCATGTTGCTTATCAATAGTTTACTTTTGTGTCTAGTACGAAGATTAACAGAAATTGTCTATCTTTTCTGCTAAAAATGTTCCCCGTGAACTGGGGGGAGTTCCTTTACAATTGCATTAAGTGCTGGAAATTTGATAGCAGTCTGTAGATCTTACGATTTCACAATTTTCTGTATTCCCAATTATGATTTTCGTAAATTGTTCTTTTGCTTAGGTCAGGTTAACTGAATTTTGTGAAATTAGTTTCGCAGCAAGTTTTTTGAAACGATGTTTTATCTAACGCTTTCCATCCTGGTAATGCCGCCATTTCCATTTACATGCTCCTAAATGATAGTATGATCGAGAACAGATGAGTAATAAATTAATCACTTCAGTGATTTAAACATCCGTTTATACAAATGAAAGTGAAACTAAAAGATTGTTTTAAACCACAGAAATCCAACCTACTGAACCGACAAAATGTCTTTAAATTTTGCTCATAAACATTATGATGAACGAACAGGATTCTCGATTATTTCGATGTTTTATTTTTGTTAATAAGAGGCTTTGTTTCCATGTATAAAAAATTATATATTTTGCCTATTTTATTGCATAATAATACAACAGATATTTTATTTATTGATAAATTACCTATCCCTATGTTTAATTATTTTTAATCGTTTTTGCAAATGAGAAGACAATTTTTTGTATTTTATTTAAAAGTTTATTTACATATAATCCTGCCACCCGGGGGGCACCTTGAAATGAGGATGAGATGCTTTCAGTACGGTGGTTGGATCTCGCCAACCCGGTGGGCACAATAAAAGGTGGGGGTTCTGGTTTCCATCGATGACGGGACGTACTTCCTACGGGAAGGGTTGAACCGTGGCCGGTGATGGCCCTTAGGAATCAACCATAGTTACCGCCAGTGTTGCTGTAGCGGCGGTCCGCTCATTCAGTATTTGCGGGATTAATCCATGTGCCTCAGAGGCGGATCGGAGGTCACAAATATGACTTACAGATAGTTAGCACATTGACAGCCGGCGACCTAAGAGGCATTTAAAGCCTGAGCGCCAGCAACGTATCGGCCACTTAAATCCCAAACGCCGGTCTTATTCGTTTGTTTCTAATCACTGAATAGCCAAAAAAAATATTAAAACATTATATACTTTCGTAACATAGAACATTTTATTTGCATATTTGTCATATCATTTTAAAGGGTAATTAAAAATAGAAACAAAATAGAAATTTATAATTATAGAAAAAAAAATACAGTTTCTTATTTCATAGTGGATTATTACATATACACTGAAGTGACAAAAGTCATGGGATGACTGTTAATATCGTGTCGGTCCTCCTTTTGCCCGGCGAAGTGCAACAACTCGACGTGTCATGGAGTCCACAAGTCGTTGGAAGTCCTCTGCAGGAATATTGAGCCATACTGTCTGTATAGACGTCCATAATTGTGAAAGTGTGGATGGTGCAGGAGTTTGGGCACGAACGGACCTTTCGATGATGTCCCATAAATGCTCGATGGGATTCATATCGGGTGATCTAGGTGGCCAGATCATGCGCTGGAATTGTCCGGAATGCTCTTCAAACCAATCGCGAACAGTTCTGGCCCGGTGACATGGCGCATTGTCATCCATAAAAATCCCATCGTTGTGTGGGTACGTGAAGTCCTTGAATGGCTGCAAGTGATCTGCAAGCAGCTGAACATAACCATTTCCAGTCAATGATCGGTTCAGTTGCACCAGAGAACCGAGTCCATGCCATGTAAACACAGCCCACGCCATTATGCAGCCACCACCAGCTTGAACAGTGCCTTGCTGACAGTTTGGGTCCATGGCTTCGTAGGGTCTGCGCCACACTCGAACTCTACCATCAGCTCGTAACAACTGAAATCGTGACTCATCTAACCACGCCACGGTTTTCCACTGGTCTAGGGACCCGTAGATATGCTCACGAGCCCAGGAGAGTCGCTGCAGGCGATGTCGTGCTGTCAGTAAAGGCACTCGGGTTGGTCTTTTGCTGTCATTGCCCAAGGAAGACAAATTTCGCCGCACAGTCCTATCGGACACGTCCTTCGTACGTCCCACATTGATTCCTGCAGTTATTTGACGAAGTGTTGCGTGTCTATTAACATTGACCATTCTACACAGACGTCGGCGGTCTCGGTCGTTAAGTGCTGGTGGTCGCCCACTGCGCAGTCCATGATGGGATGTGATGCCTGAAATTTCATACTCTCGGCACACTCTTGATACTGTGGATCTCGGAATGTTGAATTCACTAACGATATCCGTAATGGAATGACCCATGCATCTAGCTCCAACTAACATTCCACGTTCAAAGTCTGTTAATTCTCGTCGTGCCGCCATAAATCACGAAAAACCTGTTCACATGAATAACTTGAACACAAATGAAAGCTCTGGAAAACGAACTGCGCATTTATACTTTTTCGCTGCGATACTACTGCCATCTGTATATTTGCATATTGCTATCCCATGACTTTTGTCACTTCAGTGTATATAACGTAAACAGAAAACAAAAGTTTTAATATTTAAGGCAAGTGTGATATTTCTCGAAACATTGTCCAAGATGGTAAGGTACTAAGCATTCAGCAGACATAAAGCTACCCTCGCTTCTTTTTTTACCAGCAGAGCAAACTTTACACGGACGTCGTACGAATCGTTTTTTTTTTTTTCCCCTTGATCCAAGAATTCTGGAAACTTTGTTTCTGCATATCACCCGAAAGTCTCTGGGGGATATCAAATTTTGGTGTGCGAGGTGTTGAAACAAGTACAGAAGTACTTGAAGTATTAGAATCAGAATTACTAGAAATATCATTCAAATACATCTTGTGTATTTGCGAATTTCTCGATCCAAGAACGTCCAACAGTATGTAAAAATTGTTTATATTTTATAATGTTGTCATTCAATTAAATATATAATCTAAATGCATTAAACATTGCGCAATTTAAAAGACACAAGACTGTCTTCTTTGTCCACTTTACCGTTTTTCTCATGATGGAATAATATGATAAATATTGATCTACCAAATCTACACCCATCATATATTTATTATACTCTATGATGGAATAGGGTTTTATAATTCCTTGTTTAGTTTTCCAATGTATTTTTCATTCATTCTCCCGAAAGTATCGTGGAAACCATGTATACGACATTCTGTTTCGGCTTCCTTGCCTGTACTAAAACTTCACCCTTTCTTTTATATCTATATTCTCCAGTTTTCAATCTAAGATGCCGTAAAGACTCGGGAACACCCCTATTTGCTCTAATTGTACCACAAACTCGTTTACCATTTTTCATAAGCAAATTTGCAGTTTTAATGCTGTTATAATAGTTGTTCATATATAAGTGGTGTCCTAAACATATATTTTTATCAAGTAATGACATAATTGTCTGGTCCAATTTTTTGCCTTCCGCACAGTATATTTCTATGTTGGAAACATATCCGGTTCTAGCTTCACATAGCATACGGCAAAGTAAACCGTACTTTATTATTTTTGCTTTATTGTATGTTTTTATAGATCATTTTCCATGCCATGGAATAATGGATTCATCAAGCGAAAGCTCTTTCCTAGGCGTATATACATATTTAAATTTATTTAATAAATAGTTAAGAATGGGCTGAATCTTCTCGAGCTTATTAGAACCGGTTATTGTTTCACTGTTTGAAAAATGCCTTGTCCTCCAAATCTGGCGAAATCTATTACGTGGCATTATAGTGGAGAACGATGGTGTTCTCGTGTAAAATTCGGAGCACTAGTAATCATCTTTTACCTCTTTCTTTACCTGGCCCATCATTATAACTATACCAAGAATTTTTTTCATCTCGGCTAGAGTAATATCATACCATTTTGGCATGTGATGTATGCTTTTATATATATTTTATTATTATGAGCATATTGTAGTTTATATTTCATAATTATATTCTTTCATGGAATTCATTTTTTATGCATATAAATGCTTAGGGTTGATCATCTTTTTAATCTGGGTGTATTTAGCTTTGCATTTTATAAGACAATTATTTTAATTCAGAGTTAAAGAATCTGCCGCAGCTGATTTTTTTTTTTCAATTGCTTAATATGATTTGCTTAAATATATACTTCTTAATGAGCTAATTAGTATGATTTATTGCTGACAGGCAATAAATCATATAATAAATGGCCAACAATAATTGAAATTAAATTTCATAATTTTTGGAAAGTCATTATTTGTCTTAACCTTTTTGGGTTGTTTAATGTGGGAATCCAAATCATAAAATTCGCCAAGTGCAAAGCATTCAGTACGTTTTAATTTTGTTTGTGCATCAAAATTCAGTTCAAATAACAGTACATTTTTATAGATTGTTTTTATTTCTGTTTCTTGTTTGTTCGTTTTTCTCTTATTTTCTAATGTTTTCTTAGTTGTTTGTAGCAATTACTGATTTTAGCTTGGTTAAAATTAAATGAGTTTAGTTGCTAAATTAAAATTGATAGTCAATTTGTTGAATGACCCTACCAATTACTAAAGTTGACTATGCAATGCAAACCGTATTAGTTTAAGATGTTTAATATATAGTTTATTTTTATTGTTGTTTTAGTCTTAACTTCTCTAGCTAAAATTTTAACAGTGTGGAAGGGTTTTGCAGTTTACATTTTAAAGAGGGGAAAGGCGTTATTTTAGTATTTGCCCAGGCATTTTACGTTTGCGGAAGAGTGAGTCAGAAAAAATGCCAATTATTATGATGAATGTTGTCAACCTAGGAAAAACAAATGTTTTCATGAGTCTAGTTTAAAATCATGATCCAGTAGTGTGTGAATCTTCTCTACTGTATGATTTTCAATAACTTTATTTTTAGTTGAAAATTGGCAATTTTCATTTCCTAAAATTTCTTGTTTTATCTTTCAATCAAAGAATTTGGATAGTGATGAGTGAACAATGATACGAAAAGCTTAAAAAATATTCAGTAAAATTTGTAATACAAAATTTTTTTGAGTTATAAATGATATTAATGCACAAAAAATTATCGATACAGCTTATTTTTTATGTATGAGATTTTATGGAGTTTTAAAAAAATAAGTTTTAGCCTGTGGCTTTATTTTATAGGACTTTAATCGACCCCGTTTGTTTATACAACATCACGAATGTCAAATTCATTATATCTTTTAAAGTAAGGCATTATTCAATTAATCCAAACATTCATCACTTATATGAATATGTTGGAAAATCAAGTTCAGTGCACAAAAGGTAGATGTTATATAAAGTTTTGTAAGTGAAATGCTATTTTTGAAATATCTACAAAATGTTGACATTTTTTAATGAATTGAAGCCTTTTTAATTAGCATGTAAATACCTTTATTCTGGAAAAAAAATTCTAGAAATAGATTCTACATCGAATTTTTTGATTAACTTAATAATTATTTCTTTTTGCAAGAACAGGTTTAAAAAATGGATAGTTTTTGAATACTCAGGATTTAGAATAAATTTGCTAAAATTATAATAAATATTCTGTCACTATTTTGATCATGCTTTTACAGTTACTTTTTTCTTTTATCTAAATGCATTCAGGGTACAAAGATAGTGAAAGTTTTGATGAGAATATAATTAAATATTATGCCCTCATACAGTGTGAAAAAAGTTGCTATTCTTTCTCTAATACTGTATCACCATTTCGATGATGCATTTTCAAATGTCTTTTATCTACATGCATTCAGAGTACAAATGTTTTACGAGAATGATATTTTACATTGTAGCTTCATAGAGTACGAAAAAACTTGCAACTCTTTATGTAATATTGTAGGTAAGAGCATGGCTAATTGTTGCTTTATATATATATATATATATATATATATATATATATATAATATATATATATTGAAAAATGTATTACAGGTTCTTTTATAAACCACACTTTGAAACTTACTCTGATTCTTGAAGATATGTAACATATTTAAAAAAATAAATAAATAAAGATATTTTAAGTGTGCAATAGTTTTATGCACGTATATATCTTGTAACAATTTGTCTTACACTGGGGCATATTGTTGCCCTATATGGGTTTATTTATTATCTACAACTATTGACATTAAAAATATATATATTTTATTTTATCAGTTCTTTGAAATGGCAATAGATCTATTAACTTTATTCCTAATGCACTTGATTTCATAAATTGTTCTGACAAACGTTCATTTTAACTAATTTCTAAATTGCAGTTTTTACTAATATGTGATTTGTGAAATTAGTTCTACAGTCAGGGATCCAATCCATCAATTGAGACTTTGAAATCAGTTTGAATTTTAAAATTAGTTTTAAAAACTCTATGCAGTATCAATTGTTGTCCTTTACTTCGTTTATTTGTCTAAATTGATGTTTTTATTTCAGTGTTTGCCCTTCTCCTCTTAATAATTTTTATTTTACAACTTTGGTTTGCAAAGTATTTTTTACAGGTGAATACGTAAAACGAAACTCATTATCAATTTCCGCTGTGGCCACTTTTCAACCTCGGCATTTGGAAACAGTTGTTGACAAGTTGAAGCAGTTTCCTGTGAGCTAATATGAACCTCTCCCTTCCTGTCGACGTAAAAATATCTATTTTGATGTAAGGATTTCCTTCTGATATGAAAGGGAACTCCATCAATTTTTGCATCACTGATTTTTTTTGCAACATTTCGTCCCTCTACTAGTTTTGAGAGAGCAGTCGTGGTCGATGAGAAGTCTTTATCACAAAAAGTGTCCTGATTACCAGACTAGATTTTAGTTGCAAAGAAATCTACCGTAGCTTTCTAAGGCATTATAAAATTTGATAGGACATATTTCACTGGAGAAGAAATCACATACATGATCAGACTCTTTTCACTCAAATATAAATAAGAAAACTAGTGAATTTTTTGAAAGGCCCTAACATATACTTGCCTTAGTGCTGCAAATTACATCATGTGTGGGGTGGATTTTTATGTTTTTGGATTTTAAAAAAAACGAACTCTTCCGTATTTTTCAATGCATACGCACATAAATGCGTTTTTTTAAATATATACACAATAAAGTATTATCATAAATCTTTTAAAGTACTGTTTTAAAAATAAGTATATGAAAAGACGTATAATCAAAATTTTCATAATTATAGTAGATTAGTATAGATTTAATAGACTTTTATCCCGCAATACTTTATTCTTATCTTATTAAAAATAAGACTGAAATTTATGTTTTAGAAATTGAAGGTGAAAGGATTGATTATGTAGTGAAGAAGAGTGTTTATAAGCCCCCAGAAAATGAAGAAGGCGATGTTTTAAATGAAGATGATTATGTTCTTAGTAAGCTGTTTAAAAAATCTGGTATGAATTTTTTGTCATTATACTACAATGTCATTACAGCTTTTCGATTTAATGAATACTTATAAAATACAATTGATACTACGTTTTTACTATCGAATTCTTTTGAATTTGTATTGTTTATTTTTATTTATATACGTTGTTGTGTTTTATTGCTAATTCATTTGGAAATTAACAATATGTGTTGACGTTCACCTTTTTGTAAATGGTAACAAACTCAAACTTCATATCCAGTGACAGAATCGAGTTTAAAATATTGTATTTTAAACAAAATGTGGTGTTGTTTCGTGGATATCCCTAGAGCTCTATATATTCATTTAAAAATCTAAGTTAGTGTTGTACCTTTGTCCGATTGTCGGTATACATTTTTTATTGGTTTCATTTATAAATTCATCATTCTGTGTGAATACCGAACTTTAACTTTGGAATATTTAAAATGCGAGATTCCATTCATTTAGTTATTTTTTTTAAAATTCTTGTATGGGGATCTGCGGCGCAACATGGTGTTGCACCTCCGATCGGGGAATGTTTACCTTTGACCTAGAAAACAAATATGAATGGGAAAAATGACTTCTAATCGAATAAAACGGTAAAATTATGATATAATACGCTCTTCATAATAAAATTTGTTTCTTTTAAATATATTTTCATTATATTTCTATTTGAAAAGAAAAACTTCTTATGAATTTTACAGTTTGAAAGAAAAATCTGTTTTCTATTTTAAGAAGTTTTCCTCTTCGGGAAGCTATCAGTAGATTTGTTGCGAATGCTTCTTTGGGTTTTATATTCATGATTCTTGATAGATCTGGTTTTTTTTTAATTGTCTTACAAAGAAAAAATATTGTGGTGGTCAAAATATTCCAACTTCAGATTTTGACGACTTTTCTAGCTTCAGATCTTTTTTAAACCAAATAACACATTTTTGAAATTGTCTATTTATAAACACAATAGCTCTGAAATGTTTAAAGGCAAGCAGTTAAAATTTGGTTTGTTATTTCAACAATATTTTTTAATCTAATTTTGAACGAAATCTGTTCATAGAAAAGTTTGTTTTTCTGAGTGTAACTGAAAACGATTTTCACAAAACAGAACTAGCTTGATTGATAAATTTTGATGCTCAGTTTTAACATCTAAAGTATAGATCTGTATCAAATTAAAAATAAAGCCGTCAAGAGATTGATTGCCGATTGGTCTATGTCGGTTGCAAAAGCGCATTTTCATGTTTCTGAATGAGACAAAAAAATGCTTGAGTTAAAATAAATGAAATTTAGCACTCGATCTTACTACTAAAATTGTGGTTATGTTTCAAATTTGGGTTTCAATTCTTGGACAAAAAATAATCAAAATACGTAATTGGTTTTCTTCACTATATTACGAAACCTAAAACGCTCATGTGGGGAAATTCTCTGTAGAAAAACTTAAAATCTTTGTATTTGTGGTGTTTGCATTGTACTTATAATCATAATTTTCATCAGGGAGAAAGAAGGATAATACTCTTATTATAGAGTATATGGGATTATTTCGGAAGGCCACTCCTGATGGTGTTTTTCTTTGTCATTAGCAAACTCAATATTCAAACTCATTGCTGAAGTTTTACATAAAATATCATAAGGTTCTTATCTATATAAATTCTTATTTTGTGTTTTTTTGGGGGGGGAGGAGAGGGTCAGGTATCTCTAACTGGCTACAACCAAATTTCCTTTTTGGTTTCAACCAAATTTCCAATTTTCTTTTCCCAAATTGACTTTTTTTCAAATGATCTAGTTACTTAGTACTAAGATGTTGAAAATTTTCGTGTCTCGAATCATAGATTGTCCCTGCAAGAGAAAATTTTCTATCCACAAAGGAATGAATAAGATTTATTTCAAATTCCCAAACATATTATCTGTCCATTAGTACTATGATTTTTCAGATTGGTATAAGAATCCCATGCAATTGATTATATAACCAAAGACCAAATACAGATTACATATAAATTATCAAATATCTCACTATTTAAGAAAGGATTTTTGGATCAGCTGTCTTGTTTTATAGTAAATATGAAATGTTGTTCCTTTGACCTGTGGAAGGTACAATGTTTGTTTAAAGGTGCAATATATCATGGTGGTCAAAGGTGCAACATGATATAGTTTCGTATATTAAATCTCTGCAACTTATTTTTGGTTAGGAGTTGAAAAGTCAAATTTTGAACAGTATAAGAATATTTGCCTAGCAGTAGTATGATATTTAGATTGATAAAGTTTTCAATAGAGTAACTGCTTTTCTGTATCAAAAACATAGAATAACATGTTAATCTTTCTGCCGTTTTTAAGTAAAACTTGAATACATACTACATTTCCGTAAATTTTTATTGAGGCAACAGAAAAGCAAAGCAATCCAGTGTAATTCATATCACTGAATATTGTCACTACTAGGTAATAATGAGGTAAATGTATGAATTGTAAATCTTTTAATTCATTTCACCATTCATTCATAATGGTAGTCACTTCTTTTATGGGAGATATTCATTCCAAACTAGTTCTAAACGTTATACGTCTTCAATTATATATTTTCTATTGATGATGAAGAGTTCTAAGAATCCTACAGGATCCAAAATATGATCAGTAACTTTTAAAATATAAATTTTAATGATTGTACTTTTTGAAATAGAATTTTTTATAAAGTTTTGTTTGGCAAAATGGGAAATGTTTAAAGAGGAATTGCTAAGCCATATAACTTTAACGGGAATCAATTCTAAGCTATCATTAACCGAATATTTTTTATAGTCTATTTGTAATTACCTCTCTTCATTGTTCACCTTGCTCAACTGAATCAATGCTTTATTTTCTTAAATTAATATGTGCATCTCTAAGTATATGTCTCGAAGCTTGATTTGAATGCGGTTTCAGTATCTTCTTGATAAACTTTTAATTATCTACTTGACGAATTTTCTAGCGGATAGAGAATTTTTCTGCTTGTCTATTTAAATGGTATTTAATTACCGAAGCCAGAAGTAAGGGACTTGAACTCACCTCAAAAAGCATTCTTGTTCTTCAAATTTTTTTAATCTTTTCTCCCAGGATACCACTCCAGAAAAAAAAATTTTATTCTCTAGCCTCTTCGTTAGAATCGAAAGTATGCTTGGAGAATACATGTTTTAAAGGCCACTGGAAATGCTCTGATTCTAAATAAATCATTAAATGGTCAAAGATTTAATCAAGTCAAATATAAACAGTCATTCAGTGGCAGTCGTGGGTATTGAATAATTGTTTGCACACATTCAATGTAAAGCTTGTAAAGAGTGTAGGTATTACCACAAAGACAATTATTAGTTGACCTGTAGCTTTTTCAAAACAATCACTGCTATATGATGCAACTAAAATGCACTTTTTCAGTCTTATTTATTCCCATTAATAGTTTATTAATATCTTCATAAAGGAATTCCTTTAAAGCACAGTTACACTTTTTAAAATAAACATGGGCGTTCGCGGAATTTCGATTTCAAGAAAAAAAATCATTTGTTAGCAATATCTTAATTGTTATGCAATGAAATTTTGTGTTGACTTCCAAAGTATTGTAATTTCATCTTCCTTTATTCATCATCAAAAGATTGTCATTATTTGAATCAATTTTTGATGAGACTCTTGAGACTTACTCGCACTGTGATCTAATTTTGGAAAAAAATGTAGTTGTAGTTCATTTTAGATTGTCGTATATCGATAGATATGCTGATTGCACCAGAGTGATGTGTCACTCTGTTATCATGAAAACTATGTAAAATGAGTGCAGAAACTAAATTGAAAAATGTGTATAGAACGAAGTTTTCAGAAATCCAGAATTAAAAAATTATTAAATATTTTTGCCGAAAATCTTTTTTTTTTTTTTTAAATTTTTTTTTTTTTTTTTTGCATTGTCTTTTACCTAAATTAATTTTTTCAAGAATTTCAATAACGAGCAGGAATTCAGATGCATAACGAATCTGGGGTGAATAAGCGCACGTGAACAACAGAAATTTACTATTTGGACATGAACAATATAACATGCAGGTAAGATGCAAAGATATTATTGTTGTTTCTTAAGAAGGTTAGAGAAAATATTTTGTAAATATATGCACAAACTTACTGTTTTAGGTAAGATGTGAAAATTGACTGCTTAAACATTAGGTTTCCCATGCATTTATTTCTTAATTGCATATTTATGATAAAAAAAACAATGTATTTTATTTAAAAAAAAACAATTATATTTTGAATATGAACTCTTCTATTCTCATTTTCAGGTACATGTTCTGGTGTTTAAATACTTTTCTCCTCGAAATTATTGCAAGCTAATATTCTTCCTCAAAAGTAGTTATAAAAGGGAAAAAACGGTTAGAAAGTAGACAAATTGTTATAAAAATTATATAAGTTGAAAATTGATTATCAAAAGACATACTTTGTGTTAATTATTTTTACTTTTAAAGGCAGAATTTACACTGTGCAAGATTTGCCAGAACAAATACGTTTACAAGTTAACATCAACAAACTTATTAATCATTTACAAAGAAAGCATCCAGATGTATCACTATGCCTCCTTCATGTCTTATCGCATGTAGTTCCTAAGGCTTATGTTCACTCGGCTCATACAAGTCGTAGTGAAAATTTCCGCATCTATTCAACCGAATCTAAATATGACTACGGCGATAGCTCTAATGTGTGCGAGTAGCAATTTAGGGTTACCATTTACGATGTCAACAGTACGGATGTAACCATCCCACTGCTTTCTTGACGAACACAGTATAATCACTCACCCGCACACACATATTTATACACTAAAATAAATATGCGTGGCCAAATTATTATTGATCACCTGACAGTGTTAGGCAAAATGAACTATTGCGTCACGATGTTACCGCTAGAGGGTGAGATAGCTATAAAAAGGGAATTCAAGGCAAATGAACCATCAATTACACTGTGTTATACGCGGAGTTATGGGCAAAAAACGTGACTTAACTGAACGTGAGGTGATTATAGGCACTCGAAGCGTTGTCAATCAAGCGAACACCTCACAAGAGTGGCGTGTTCGAAAGCAGCAGGTATTAATGTGTATAAAGAGTGGATGATCATGAAAAAAAATTGGTCTCAATATCAGGCTTGCGGTCGTCACAGGCTACTAAATTCTCGAGCCGAAAGGAGCCTTGTCAGAGTTTTCCACTCCAACAAAGTACGTAAAATAAAGAGGAATCTTAATGAAGGAGTAAGTGCGGATGTCTCTGAACGAACTGTGTGGCGCACATTACGCCATATAAGCTATGGAAGCCGATGCCCTGTTTTGAAGGGGTATTTAAGTGTTCTCGCAGGTCAACTACATCCTATTATGTTAATAGCGTACCCTGCTAAGGATGGATACTTTCAGAAAGGCAATGCTCCTTTTCATACCGCTTGTATTATCGTTAGATGGTTCGAAGAACACGACGCTAACTTTATCTGCTTTCGTTGGACACCACAATCACCAGATCCCAATCGAATTGAGAACTTGTGGGATGAGATCGAACGAGGAATCAAAACAGCTGAATTAGTGCCATCCAATCTGAAGGAGCTGGAAAATGCATTTCATCCTATATGGGGTCAAATTCTTCCTACCACCTACCAACATCTCACAAAATATATGCCAAGAAGAATGCGAGTAGTATTACTAACTAAAGATGGTCCAAAACTGTATTGAGGGGATGGAAATCATAATTTTCCCACATGCATATGTATTTTTTACCCTTTCAATTATCTTTTGTGATGCGTATAGGGTGGATGTAATTAAAGTAATCCTATTCAAACCCTTCTAAAATTCGTTCTGCGTATGGAATTTTGATGAAACTTGGTATATACATTATGCGGATAATGGGGAAAAGTTTTTGCAATATAAAGAAAATTAAAACGTTCGGTCACCGTAAACGTTTTAATCACCTGAGGAAATCGAGCACTTAAAGAGAGGACAAAAAATCTGTCAGAATCATTAAAATTTATTTAATTGCAGAATGTACTCGGCTTGTGCTCCATTGACATCAATTGCATGTTGGAATGGACATTATAGTGTTTCAATGGTAGCACAAAGAATTGCAGCAACGTGGCATGCAATATTGACTTTCAACTCAGATCAAGTTTCAATTCCTCCTCCATAAACACGATCTTTTGGTAAATCCCGCGACCAGAAATCATAGTGATTTAAAGTGGATGAAAGAGGAGACCAGGCACCCGGAAAAGCTTTAGATATTATCTGATTTTCGCCAAAGTTGGCATGAAGCAGCTCTTTGCCTTGGCACTCAATGAAGTCATTGCACCATCTTGCACAAAGAAGTGGTTTGCAAACAGAGCTGTTCTAATAAAACAGGAATGACCAATGCGCTTCTGACAGAGCACGTTTTGGGACTTTCAGAAGTGAGAGTTTCAAAGAAAACGGCTCGAGGATAAAGTCAACAGTAAATCCGCTTCATGCAGTCACTTAATCAGAGTAAAGTGGTTGTTGCAGGACATTAGGAAGTAAAGCCCCCCAGTTTTCGGCAATTTTGATTATTCACAGTTCCATCTAAAGAAAAGTACATTTCATCTGACTATAGAATTTACCAAGGCCACGCGTCATCGACTACCGTTCCCGCAAAAAATCGGCTGGCGCAGATTCATAGCGTGTTTGGTGGCAGATCTTATACGAATACCATTTTAAAATGGATCGGAGAATTTTCGTATTGTCATGCTTAGATTCGCCAATTCATGCGACTTACTGAAGAATAGTTGAAACTGGGGGATTTTTTTATCACAACAGTGCGACTTATTTGCAGTTTCATTCGCAACTGGTTTCCGCCCTCTTCCTTGCAGCTTACCTATGTCACCAATCTTCAAATTTTAAAATCATCTTCACCAAACTATTCTTCAGCATGGGCCTTTTTTGTCGTCATTCAAACGATGATATTCACATAGTGCATGTAAACTATTACTGATATTTTGGTAACCCAGTTTTACCAGTACAGTTCGACCTCTCTTCTATTAAGAAACGATTAACAATGACAAAGACATTTTCGGACTCTGGCTGCAAGTCTCTTTATACGCTTCACAAGTTTGTGTGAGGATTTTTTTAAAAGACTTCTGATGGTCAAAATTTGAAAATTTTTTTATTGCAGAAATCTTTTCCGCTTGTTTTATATAATCTTTATACCAAGTTTCATCAAAATCCGATGGGTAGAATAAAGGGATCTGAATATAGTCAATGTAATTATAGCCACCCTGTATATAATTCCTGAAATTTAAAACAAAGGTTTCATTCGAAACCGATCAGAAATAAGGGAAAATGATCTAATGCAAAAAAAAAACGCATTTTAATATTACAACAAATTTTACAAATAAGAGCATGAAAGTTTGTGTCCTTTTAGATAAGTGGAGGGGGGGAGGACCATTTTACATATAGGACACTTATCCCGCCGTAGAAAAATAAAATTTTCTAACAAATATCTTTATAGAAGTCAAAGTAATTTATTTAAATAAATTTTTTAACGTTTGATCATTTTTAATGGAAATCAAAGTAGTTTCAAAAATTCGAATGTTTTATTACATAAAAAAATGTGCGACTCGAAGAATATGTCTAATTGCAATAATCAAGGAAATAAACATTTGTTCCATTTTTTGAGGACATCTTATATACCGGGTGGCCAGAAATAAAACACCCCTACTCTGACCTCCCTGGATATCGAACTACTCAGTGTAAAGGCTTGAAAATTTGTGGACATACTATTCAAAAAATGGGGAAACGGATTTCACGAAAAAAAAATTTAGTTCCAGAAATCACCGATAGGTGGCGCTGTACCACTGGACGTATGCTGAAAAGACACAAAAACACGTTTTAAACACATTTTATTTGAAAGTACCAAGCATACATGAAACAAGGACGTTATCGATGCAGGGAATGCTGCTCAATATGGTTCCCTTCCTGAAGATGTAAAATGTGAAGTCTGTGGACAGCTTGTTCAACTGCGGATCGTAACTGGTCATCTGAGATGCTTCTCACATGCAGACTGATACTCTCTTTCAAATCTGCCAAGGTTATCAGACGTTCTCGATAAACAAGGTTTTTTAAGTGTCCCCAAAGCCAAAAATCACACGGATTAAGATCCGGTGAACGAGATGGCCAAGTTGTCGGAAACGCGCGACTGATTATTCTGTCAGTGGTGAAATGTTGGCGAAGAAACTGTTGCACAGGGAGTCCAATGTGTGGAGGTGCTCCATCTTGCATAAAAGTAATGGTGTCAAGGCATTGGCGCTGCTGCAAATGGGGTACAACAAATGTTTCGAGCATCCTTTTGTACCTGTTGGCCGTCACGGTACATGTCTCAAGGCCATTGGAAGTAACCTCTTCGAAAAAGAACGGTCCAAGGATGAATGTGGCTGTGAATCCACACCAGACTGTAACTTTCGGTGAGTGGAGTGGAATCTCTTGGAAGGTACGGGGGTTTGTCGTGTCCCATATGCGACAGTTATGGGTGTTCACTGTTCCACTGAGGTGGAAATGGGCCTCATCGCTCCACAGAATCTGCCACGGCCACGATGCATCCACTTCAACTCTAGCAAGAAATGTCAATGCAAAGGTCAGTCGCATCTCCCTGTCTGTGGCCAGCAATTGTTGATTAGGGCGGATTTTGTACGGGAAACAATGCACCATTTTTCTGAGTACGTTCCACACTGTGCTATAGGGAACACCCAAGTGTCGTGACACTGCACGTGCACTACTGCAGCCTAAAACATTATCCATTGACTGTTCAACAATACCGGTGGCAACATCTTCAACGACATCTGAACGAACCGGTTTGCGTCCTCGACCAGGCTGAACTCCAAGATGTCCAGTTTCCTCGAATCGAGCGATCATTCTCCTGAGAGCTTGTGGAAGCAATGGTCCCTTACGCAAATCCTTAAGTCGGCGAAACTCTCGAAGTGCTGCTGGAGCATTTCCTTTATTCTCGTAAAACAACTTCACAAGCAAAGCGCGTTCTGGCAGCGTGACAGCCATCACTAATAAGAATGACATTCCCCACCTTTTAACTTCTTTTATACCCAGAACATGGCTTCTAACCATGCTTTATGCAAATTTTTCTGGTTACAGTATGAAATTGCAGTTACAACGGGAGTTCTAGCTTCTTTACTATTTTTATTTTCCATAAGGGGCAGAAAAATTAAAAAGGAAGCATGGAAGCATTCCATTCCGCATAAACATTTTAATTTTTATTATTATTTGTGTCTTTTGATCATAGTTCCAGTTGTGCAGCGCCACCTATCGGTGATTTCAGGAACTAATTTTTTTTTCGTGAAATCCGTTTCCCCATATTTTGAATAGTATGTGTACAAAATTTTGAGCCTTTACACTGAGTAGTTCGATATCCATGGAGGTCAGAGTAGGGGTGTTTTATTTCTGGCCACCTTGTATATGGGGAGATGTCGTGATGGCCAAGCAATAATAAGTCCAAATGATACTTAAGAATTTAATGGATGACAAGGAAATTAGATTAATAATGAACTAATGGTGATGACTAATTTACAGGATGGAATGGATGATCGTCTATTAACATACAAGTTCGTCTTTTAACAATATGTCGTAATTTCGTCTTCCGTCTTTACACATACGTCTTCGGTTGTTTTGAACGTCGTAATCATGCCTCTTCCAGACATGATCTGCCCTTTGCTCACGTTTTTTCCACCAGGGGGCTGCTTAATGGCCGGAAGTGAGGTCAATGGCGGGAAATTATATACCTGGCACCACACACACACACATACACATATATATATATATATATATATTCTCTTCAGTGCTTTTATTATAAGATTCTGATAGGGATTTCTTTGATACGTGTCTACTTGGGAAAGGTAATCTTTCAAAGGACTATGCTAAGGATCTTTATTTTGTTAGGGATTTTTATCTTTTATCTTAGAAATCGTCATCAGTTGATGAAACAACTGTCTACAATGACCAACATCAGCTTTCTAGACCGCTTGTTTTAAATAATTAAATTTAAAAAAACCGGAATTTGAAAAAAGAGAAATAAGAGAAAAATTTTAACTGGCGCTTCGTAAATTACCCCTGGGGGAACCCTAAATTCTTTCGCAGCGGTGAGCAAGAGGCTTTTTTTATCCTGTACAGTCAATTAGTTCTCGAACTTTTTTCCCATTTTCTAAAAGAAAAAGAAGGAAAAATTTAGAGAAAAATAACGCATAATTAGTTGAGTGAAAATACAAAGGAAAATAAGCCTGAAAAGAAACGTAAAAAATAAATAATTGATAAATTATTTCAAACGCATCATAAGTAACAATTTTTTGCGAATGTGTGATTTGGCATTTTTAAGACTCTTTGATCTTATTTTGGGCAATAGTATAGTGCATTGTGACATATATAATCTATTAACTTTTAAAGGCCTAGTATATGAACTGTATCCTTAGGCATTACTTCTACGGACGTACTAGCAAATATATAGTGCTTCTTACCTTACGTCAGCTGCAAGACGATGCTTAATGTTGATCTGGGTTTACAAGGACCTATTGAAGTTCCCGCTGTATAACCGAACTTGATCACTATTTGCTTTAATTTATAAAATTGCTTCTGTTCTTCTGCATAAAATGCGTCCCTTGTAAATGCCGCAGATATTGGTTGCAAATTTAAGAATCCTGTTATGATTTCATATAAAAAGAACTGGATCACGTATACTCAAGTATAGTAAGAAGAATGCAACTTTGTACAGGTATCAAAGGTGCTTAGTTTGAGAGTTTTTAAATTCTTCAAAAAATGTTTTATTTGACTGCTTCCCAAAATTAATTGAGTGAAAAACGCATCATTATGCAAATGTATTATGGTTCTGCCCTGTTAATAATACTTTTTCCCTGAAAAGGACTACAAGAGACAACTTCAAATGTTGATAAATATGCTTTTTAAAAACTCCTTAATTTTTATTGATAGAAAGTGAAACGATCAAATTGTGTGGTTATAGGTGAGGGCAAGGAAAACATTTTCTTATTAGCATTTTTTCGTTATGGAAACTGTGTGAAATATTAATTTTTATAGCTTTTTATCCTCAGTCTCCAGCTCTTTAATACATTTTCGTACTATATTTGGAGAAATTTTGCTGTGAGATGTGTACATGTGTATAACAATAGTTATGGGAATAAGAGCTTATTCCTCTGCTGATTACAAAATGTTTATTGCTGTAAACCAGAGGGAAGATATAATATTTGCATTTGGCCAATATTCATTGCCATGCAATTCGTTTCTATGAAATAAACGAATGTGTTTCGCAACAAGACCCAAGCCAGAAACATAGTTGTGTGTGTGTGTGTGTGTGTGTGTGTGTGTGTGTGTGTGTGTGTGTTTTAATATGCATTCAGTATAAAAGAACCTTGTGATGAATAAAAAGATTGCAAAAAAGTGTTCCATTATTTATTATTATTATTAAGGATTGTGGGAATAAATTACTGCTTCATAAACATGTAAATGACAGTTAACTTTGTCTATATGTCATTCTTTTATACATTCTGTTTCAGAGAGTGGCGCATTTTTTTTATCTAATTATTTCAAAATATCTTTCAAGACTACAAATTTAATTCTTACCTAAATACAGCTCTCCAGAAATGGATTTGGCATAGCTCAAATTATATGCCATTCCTCAGAGATTTTAATTTACTCACACTATTCATTAATCATATTATTATTGAAATAGGCGTTCATACTGCTTTGAAACACGATGTTATTGTTGAATCATCGACTCCTGATTATTCTATTGTTGAAGAAGAAGCAAATCGAGTAGCCACAGATGCTATCAAAGCCCTAAAAGAATCAAGACGGATGTGTGCTCGAGCCTCAGAAGGCATTCCAACATGGACTGGCCAACATGGAGGATTCAAGTAAGTGCAGCATATATTATTTTAATATAATCTAGGGTTATTTAATTGTTAAATATTTATTTGCTTCTGATCTTAATTTTTTGTTTTTTTCATGTTTGAACTCTCATCTTAACAGTAATTCCAAAAAATATTTTTTCGTGTAATTTTCATTTAAAATCTTTAAAATTTATTACTACTTGATTGAAGATTTAATTCTATTTATTTTTATGTTCTTATTTGATTTACTGACGGGAGATTTGGGGGGGGGGAGAGATTTTAAGAATCTTGTGCATCTGAATGTCTGCATTCAGCGACTGCATTTGAGGTGGAAACATTTCAGTGAATATCTTCATTTCATTATTATTTTTTGTTTATAGATTTGATTTTTGCTTGAAAATATAAAATGTGAAACGTTCAACTTTCATAATAAATTAATGCTCTAACTGATTTAAGTGAAAAACTGAATGAAAAATTTATATGCTCGTGCAAACATTTGTTCTGCATATATTGTTATTTTATTTTGAAATTTCATTTTTACATATTCTAGCACTAAGGGGGAATAAAAAACTTTATTTTTTTAAACGCATGAAAGAGTTGCCTTCCGTTGTAAAAAATATATGTAAACGAAATTTGGTGGTTATTGAAATTTACCTTGAAGTGTGCTGCAAGAACGATGAAATTTCATGAATTTGAAATGTTTTACCTTATTTCATTTTTATTATTTTATTATTTGCATTGTTAAGGAAAATTTTTAAAAAATTATTTTTTATTAATTGTAATTTAACGAGGGGGTTTGGGGAAGAGGGTGATTGAATTTATGATGTGAATATCAAATATTATTATCAGAAAATGTGAAAAAAAACTACGATTTTAAAAGAAAATATACTGTTTTATTTAATCTGGAATTATTGCTATGTTATATTTTTAACTGACAAAATCGAAAAATGCTGCATTTTCGTGTCAAGACATTATTATTCGTGTGTAAGCAGGATAACTCGTATGGAATTTACAGTACCAGGAGATATTTTAAAACAGTGAAAGATGAAATTAAATAGTGAAGAATCAAATTTTTTTTTCCGGACAGACATCAGTTTAGAGTCGATTAAAACAATACGGTATATTTTGAGATTAATTTTGTATGCTTATTGAAAATATTGCTTATCACAAAATGCAAACTCTTACATATCATTTAAAAGAGTTTAATGCTGATTTCAGTACAAAATTCAAATATCTGTAATACAAAAAAGTTATTCGTACTTTGATCTGAACAAGAAAGATAGTGATAAAGAGGATTGTAATTTTTAACTTTCCTGACAAATAATAGTTTTTATTCTGGGAACCAGTCAAATGTTATTAACTGCTAGCAGAAACTGACATCATGTTTAAAGTTGGAACAAGTCATTATTGGGGCGTTTTTTTCGTTGAAGGAAGACTGTTTTTATGTAATTAAATCGTGAGTTAGTAGCTTCGTTAAACTTTTTAGTTTACAGATAGATTTTTGGGAAATTTTTCTAATATTTAGTCAAGAAGCAATGGTATCAAAGAAAAGATTATATTAGCACCGAGAAAGGGAACTTATATTATTGTGTTACATGAATATGATCTTTTTTATGCTGAAATGGCAAGACTATAGGGTTGTTCAGTGACTACATCTGGTGTCTTAAAATCTTGTTTACGATATGAGAATACAAACTCAATAAAAAACAAAGGATGAAAGGGCTGAAAAAGTTATACCACATCTGGTGATGTCAGAAAAAAAAACTATATCTCCAAATAGAATGTCATCAGCCATCATTTGTATGACGCTAACATTTGTCATTTAAAGAACAATCAGGAGAAGATTTTCAGATGTTAGACTAATAAGTATAATTGAACGAAAAAATTCTTATCCCAATTAACAGCAGTGTATAAAAACATTACAGTGGGCAAAAGATCGCATTAATTAGACAGATGATCAGTGGTCAACAGCTATCTGGTGTGATGAAAAAAACATATTCGGTTGTGATGGCAAAAATAGATAAGATATACAACAGGCTACACTCTGACTGTATTTAGGCAACTATTAAGAACTCATTTAGTGCTATGATTTGGTCATGCATATCAGCAGAAAATATTGTATTCTTCTTACTGTAGATGGGATATTAAATGCAAGAAAATACACTGACACTATTCTAGAGCCAAAACTTACACCTTCCATCAATGATCTACTTTCCAACAAAGTATTATTTATTTTTCAAGAGAATTCATCTCCTTGCTACACAGCAAAAATATCGGAAAAGTGATTGACATTGAGAGATAAAAGGCAGTGAATTGTTATAATAGCCAGGAAATCCTGATCTCAAAATTATTGAGATCTTATTGCGAATTGTTTGAAAACTCTTGTACATGTGAAGCATTCATGAAATAAAAGAGAATTAATTAATACTATAATTGTTCCTTGGCATCATGTAATAATGGAGGAAGAGCTTAAAACTCTCATCAGCTCAATGAAACATTGATGTGAAGCTGTAATAAAAAATAAAGTTACCCTACTAACTCACTGCAGTCATCAGCATCTAACGTGTCTCAATACTAACTGCCTCTCAACTTTTTTTATACTGCAAATATTTGAATTTTGCTTTTTCTTGTTTATTGAAATAAGCATTAAATTCTCTTTAAAATGATATGTGTGTTGCATTTTGTGTAATTTTACATTTCCTGTCAGCATACAAAGTTAAAAAACAGAAAAGTTTTTAAAGTGTCCTGTCGAAACAAGTTAAGATTAATTAAACAGTGGAGTGTCCTATTTTCGAGAAGTATGATTATTTAAATGCAAAAATTTTATGTACATCTAAAAATGTAATAAAATTCTTTTATTTTACATGACATAATTTAAAATCAAACATTTCATCTGAGAACCTAACAATAAGTCAAATATATTATACTTAAGCTAAAAAAATTGAAAAAATGTGGTTTCAGTTTTTTATTTTTGTAGTTTCTAATACTCGAATTTTACAAATGATGCAAATGTATTATGTCCTAGTATAGAGATTTGTTATGGTCTAAAAATAAAAGAGAATCAGAAAACCCTTATTAAATTTAAAGGTGCTGAATGTCTAAAATTTGATATTGTTGACTGCAAATATTTAAACTTTATGCAATATATTTGCAAAGAGGAAAGTAAAGTCCCTTTCTTAAAGCAAGGGTTTTTTAACGAAAAACCATGAATAATATTCACAAAGATGTCACCAGTCTTTTCTTATTGCAAGAAGCATGAAAAGTGACAAAATGCATATCAAATTTAAATGTATTCAAGAAAATTTACAAAATATCGCTTGTTATATCTATGTTTACTATGTTCATCCAGATTGATTACAAACCTGAAGAACGAAAAGAAATGACAGAAAAGCTCACAGTTACTATTAAAGAGCAACGTTATTTATTAAATTTAGTTAGCTCTTCAGCATTAAATGAAAATACCAATTAAATAAAAGAAAGCATCAGTATAATAGCCCAAATATATTTTTAAAAGCGCTATCTTTTGCCCTCCATTTCGAATTATTCAGGATCATTTGAAGAGATTCTGTAGTTCTTTTGTAATGCTTCTTTGTAATACCTATATATATTATTAATAATGTCAAAAGTAAAGTAATTGTTTTGAAAATTATAATTTATTTTTAAAAAATGGATAAAACTTATTATGAACCGTAGGGGTTTGATATTTGAAAACAAATGATTGTTTTGCAAAATAGCTGTTATCAAAGAAGACGTTTTGTTTGTAGAATGGCAAAGTGAAAAGATTTTAGACCTGTATTACCAATAAATGATAGTGGAAAAGTCAAAAAGTGCAATTTTCTTACGAAATAGTAAACAATTATTGAAGTTACTGCGATTAAGTATGAGGGAACCATTATAAATACCGTTATGAATGAGACTGTTTTCTCTTTATTAGAAAACAAATCCAGGAACTTGCTTATTCCGTTATAAAAAACTAAGTTTACCGTATATATATATTTTTCATTATTATGAACAGATGGAAGAAGATTCCTCCAAATACGTTTAAAGGTAAATTAGGTAAGCCTTACTTAAAGGTGAATAAGAAAAGGTTCGAAAACTATCGTTGATTTACTATCGCATCTTTTTCTCAAAAAAGGGGAATCTTCTTCCATTGGAAAAAAATAAGGGATATAATAATAGATGAGAAGCATTAAATGGAAATGGTATTTAGTGGAAAATGTTCATGTTTATTTTTGAAAAAATACTACTGATTACTGATAATCCTTCAAACACCCTTCAATTTTTGGCTAAATAGGTTATAAAATTTTGCGTGTATATGTGGTTTAACATTAAATTAAAAACCTTCCTATACGAATGATCCAAATACCCCTGGGTACTTATTTCATACTCATGCTGTTTAACTTCTAACCCTAAGGGAATGATGGATCCTTTTATTGTCTTTATTTAAGAAACAGATCATTTTTTTAACGGAAAACATTATTTTGTCCATTTATTGTGATTATAAATCCAACTGTATAGGTGAATTTTGACTTTTGTAGTTTTTTAAAAGCAAAAACAAAGAATAGAGGTGGTATTATAATTTCACAAATCAACTTTGATGTTAATGATCACATCGCATCTACAATGCTAAGGATTTTATTAAATGGAAAGGCAATGAAATCACAGACCGCCCATTGACAAAATATGTTTTCTATGAATCCCTTAAGTAACTCATTAGCGAAACATCAACTGTTATTGAGAATTCATTAACTAACTTTCCCTAGTTTCCATGTTACACATGAGCTGAGGGAAGGTCAGTTAAACTAGCTACTGAGCTATCTTTGATCTTTAAAAGATTTTATTCCAAAGTTATTGTGCAAAAGAATATGACAAAATTTGATTAAGGAAGCAAATTATTTGTGTTGTAAAAATGTTTGTTTTTCTGTACCAACAGAATGAAAAGCAAATATTTTCAAATATTGGATGCTTTCTTTATCATGGGTGTATTCCCATTAAACACAGTTTTTTAGTATGTGTTAATGCATGAGATAATAATCATTTCCTATGCTTCTTTTTATATATATATATATATATATATATATATAT
>JAPMOQ010038378.1:647621-717783 GCA_026543055.1 Argiope trifasciata
ATATCAAATAATTTGGAAAACAGTGATGTTCAGGGAGTTTCTAAGATATGATCAAGAATGATACTGTTAAATCAGCAATCTATAGTTAAAATAATGAAAGAAATTTACCTGTCACCCAGTTTCACTCACGAGTTCACTAATTTCTATTTCACAGGAAGCTCGTGATCTTTAGCTAAGTCAACAATGATCGCTTGTCCACTCTATCACCTCACTTTGAGAGTTCCGCTACATAAAAGTGAAACGCAGCCCACGCCCTCAACCACCAGCAAGTCAGTTTAATTCGCCCATTGATTTTGCCTTTTTGCATACTTAGCTAATCAGTCAGTACGCTCTATGTTTATTGAGAAAAAATACTTTAAAATGCTATTTCATTTGTCTTTATAAAATGCAGTTGATCAAAGGTAGTTTAAGTGACATTGATTTTTGATATGAAGGGAGAACAGCTCATCGCCGAAAGCGGTTAGTATTTTTAAAGATAAAAATATAAAAGGAATATCTATCAGATTTTGTTTATTAAATAAAAAGGATTAATTTTGAATTAAAATCATTTACATCAATCGTTGAATTCTGATGTTATAATGCGATTTTTCTTTTCCACTTGAATCAGTTGCAAGAAATTGGGAAATTTTATTGTATTCTCCTCGAAACTATCATCGTCGCTCACTGCGAATGCTTCCATTTTCAATAATGTCAAAGCCACTTAAAATTATGACAATAATATTACTGTTTTATTTTCTGAATTAATGAAAACATTCAAAATTCAATAACTTATAGCTGGTTATTAAATATTTAAGTAAAAACCCTTTGATTTTCTCCAAATTGAAATCTAACAAAGTCAGTAATGCAAATTAAAAGTAACCCTTTTTTTCCGTAAAATAGTCAAGAACTATTTACGCAATAGTATGAGTCAATTGTCTCTTTTATTTATTGAAAATGATATTATCAAAAATTTATAGACAAGTTTCCAGAATTAAAAGTTAGAAAATAAATATTTTAATAATTTCGTGCCTTTCAATATATCCATATTTTAAAAAATGTACTTCCAGTTTCTTTTCTTTTTTCATTTCTTTTATTACCATATAAAAAATATAAGTTTGCTGTTGCTGAATATACACTTTTGTGTCTCCTAAAATTTAATTTAATTTTGCTTGTTATTGGAATTAATATTTCTTTATCAGAAAATAAGATAGATTATAGAATATACCATTCGGGTTATAGAAAGCTGAAAATGTTTATTAAATTCGTAGCTGAGAAAGAATATAAAATTTTCCGTAATAACTCTCTGTTAATAATAAAATAAATTATAATTCATTAAAAAATTTAGTGATATATGATCACAAGTTTTTTTTATGTACTATTATTACGAAGTACAGAAACAGAAAATATTGTAATCGTCAAAAAATTCAACTCGAGATTTTGAAAATCAACATTTTAGATTACCCCGAGTCCATAAAGCACAGTTGGGGAATTGTGTCTTTTTATAAATCTACTAGCTGATACCTGGCGCGTTGCCGCCGCAGAAGAAAAAATTTTGGAAATATCGTTTGAAATTTAAAATAACTGTCTTGTTTCATTAGGAATGATAGAAAGAGTAATGTTTATTTTCATATTGGAAATGAATACATTCATTGAAAGTGAATGATATATAAAGGAGAAATGTAAATAATATTTAATATATTCTTTTTTTAAACTTTATTATTCAAGACTTTAGGATAGGCATTATTTTTTTTCCGTCTTCCGCGGAAATAAATAAATTTTATGACTGTCCGACTTGTAAATATCCAGCATACAACTGATTATGTGAAAAACATGTATTTATTTAGGTCAGTCCGCACACTTGAAGTGATTGATCTGGCTCCTTTTTGATGCTCATTGAGAATGTTAGTCGAATGGGGAACTGCAGTCGTTTGAAATCATAAGGCATGTTGTTGGGCCTGGTGTGAGCACCTTTTCTCCAATCAACGTTCCTTTAAGTTTAGTTATCAAGCTTCTTGCCTCATATTGGTCTTTTGATTCTGATACTTGCGATCCGGTAGCATGTAAACGTTGTATTTCATATCTTACCTCATGTTGATCTTGAGACTCTAAAACACGTGATTTTACAATTTGTAAACGATCTATTTTATTGCTTTCTTTTCGTTCCTCGTTTGTTTGAGAAGCTCGAATTCGCTTATTTCTAGATGTTGCTCTATCAGATCTATAAAGTTTGGAACATATATTTTATCGAGGCAATCAACACGATATACATTTGTATAATCAAAATATTGTTTGAAGATTCTCTTAATAAATAGCAAAATTACTGTTTTCATTGAAAAGTTTCCATTATATATAACTTACCTTAATCGGTATCGATAATAATAATTTTATTTTGTATGTTTGAGATAAACTGAATAATATGTGTGGTTTGCTGCAGACAAAATAATGAGCATGTTGAATGACAACATCCCGTGTGGAAGACATTGAGTGGCATCAACTATAATAATTTTATTTCGTTTGATATATGTGCGATTAATTCCGAATGGGATGCGCATTTTACTATTTGACTTTAGTTAATTATGTCTTAAGAAAAAAAATTACGTATTTATTATGGGTTTTTTTAATTTTGTTCATATTTAATATAAAATTCGAATTATTGAATACTGTTGGGTCCATCCGAATTAAAAAATCAAAAGAAATCACTGTCACTTCATTCTTTTAAATTATTCTATAAAAGTCAGCAAAATATAAAAATGAGAAGAAACAAAGTATTGTATCTTTTTTAAAATTCATTTAATCATATACATATACATCCAAGGTAAAGAAATGCGATCAAACCACAGTGAATATATAAGTGTATGTATGTATTACAATTTCCAATTTATCTATTCTCTGAAAATATTTCCTGTGTCTCTTTCTGTGTTGCATGGGATCGAATTTTTCTCGTGGAATACGTTATTCTCAGAATGCTGCGCTGGTAAAATCTTTCCTGAAACTACGTGAATTCAAAATATTGTCCTGCCTTTCTTTCTAACTTTATCCCTACCTATTCTTACGCTACAGCATGCTCATCTGAGCTTGGACAAAGGATTTTGATACTGTATAAAAATTGGGCTATTTCATTGAAATTATAAAGAATAAAAATCGTTAAATAACTTCGTGACTCTTGCTCCAAATCAAATGTTGTACATAAAATCACGTTTTACACACACATGCACATATATATTAAGATAAGAAGTATATTCTCTGTAAAAATGAGATGAAATAATAACTATGGATGCGTCAAGCCACATACAGCAATTGCCTTCAAATTATAAATCGATATTGGAAAAGAGACATGAAGTTACAGTCAAAAGCTCAAATAAATTTATCTCCCATTCCTTCATTGTAATCAATATTAAAAAATATTAAATTAATAAATGCTGCTTTTCTAGACTGCACAATAATTGACTTGATAGTGAAGATTGTTGCCTTGGTGAAATGATTTGAACATACAGATTGTCTTTTATGTGGTTTATTGATTAGCATCAATAACAAAAGGCACATGGTTATCCCATAATGAAGTAGGCCTAGAGAATCTCTCGGGAGAGAGAGAGCAAAGAACAGATTGTCCCGCGTTCGAAGGTCGAGTTCGTTTCTACGAGAATATATATATATATATATATATATATATATATATATATACAAGCAGCAAAGTGAGACTACGTTTTATTACATGACTGGAGGCTAGCTCCACCCAGGAAGACAAGGTAGTTCACTGAATTCTTGAATTCTTAACATCCTGCCCCGCATGAACCTGGGAGTTCATCAATTTTTCCAAGAGTAAATAATTATTTTTCATGAACTTTAAATTGAACTTCAAGAAATTTACCTGGTAATTACTAATAATCTTAAATTCAAGAGTACATATGAAAAGGGGCACACCGTAAGAAAAAACACGATAAAGAACATATTGCAAGAAAAACATGATAAAGAGCATAACGCACGAAAATGCATGATAAAGAACCTAATGCAAGAAAATATGATAAAAAAAACGTACTGCAAGAAAATGTGATAAAATAAAACGTTCTGTAAAAAAATAACAAATATGCATACTGCAAGAGAAAACATATTAGAGCATATTGCAAAAAAATTGATAAAAAACATGATAAAGCATATACTTCTTCTTCTTGCATACAGCCGACCACCCCACCACCACTGAACGTGGCAGTATCGACAGGTTTGTTGTGGTCGACTGCTGAATAAGTATTGTCCAGCTCTATATTGACCAATCAGTCACACTAGCATTCTTTTCGGGGCAGTAAATGACTGTCTTCCTCCCCATCTGCACTCTCTCAAACAGTTGGAATGAAACTGTCAATCTTTAACATCATATCCTTCAGGGTTTTGATATTACCTGGTACCATCAGTACTGTACTTAAATCATTATTGTCAATCTTTGGTCCTTCCTTAACTCTGATATTTCCATACATTCCCTTAAATAGTGGTAAACTATACCAATTTCCCCACAAATGCATTTATTTTCTTGCGTTCTTCCAAATCTTTGGAAATATGCAGGAAATCTCCCATGTCCAGAAATTATTTGGATTATATGTGGATGGTATCTTCTTATTTTAATTTCCGGATTAGGAATAAAGTCGAAAGTTACTCTTCCTTTTTTGGGCCATTTTTCAAACCACTGCAGTTTTATTTCTTCTCTCTGTTCCCCTTTTAAAACACCACTTGATTTGGGAATAATAATATCAATATTATCTTTCTTAGTCGCCAAATTCGCATAGTGATCCGCCTTTTCATTACCATATATCCCAATATGGGCCTTAGTCCAATTCAACTCTATCGACTTGTTAATTTTAACACTTTTCTTTTATCATCACTATTACCTTATTACAACTGTGAGATTATTGTATGGCTTGTAAAACTGACAGGGAGTCGGAAAAAACTGAGCACTTCTGTCCCTCCTCCACCCTTTCACAATATTCAATGGCCATTTTTAAAGCTTGCACTTCTGCCTGAAAACTTGTTGCATGATTAAATAATCTCACAAGACTTTTATCTATCTCTTTCCCACAGTAGTACACTACAATTGCAGCCCCTACTTTATTTTCATCTTTTGAACCATCTGTAAAAATTTCTATCCCGTCCATTTTTGGGATCTTCATTTGAAAATCAGAAATAAACCATTCGGAAAGGTGTTGATCAAACTTGTCGAAATACATTTCATAATCTTTATTGTTGAAGCATTTGTTTCCTATTTTAATTTTATTACTAGAAGTCCTTATTTGAAATTTAGTGAATATTTCCGTTGCTCTGAGATCCATTGGCAAAATTCCCGTTATCACTTGAAGGGCTTCTGTAGAAATGGTTCTAAATGCCCCAGACATAATGATCAGAAGGTGCCGTTAGATTGAATTTAATGTTGCTCTGATTTTTTTTTTTTTTTTAGATTTAACCTATGCCCCCCTGCTCCATGCCCAAAAAGAACAAATGGCTCAATGGCCCCAGTGTGAATTCTTCTAAGATGATATTTTCTTTTCCTATAAATTTTATCCGCAACTGTCACTAGTTTATATGTTAATACATCCACTTTTTTCTTGGCCTTTCCAAAATGCGACGTAAATGTCAATTTACTGTCCCATGTAACTCCGAAGTATTTTATTTGATTAGACACATTAATATTGCTATTTCCCATTTTTATTTTAGGTGGATCAGTCAATTTTAAACGTTCTCCAAATGTAATAGGCATTTGAATTGTTTTCCTTTCCTTAAACTCAAGTTTGTGTACTTTGCCCCATTTTATTAGCCTCCGAATTATTTGTCCACCTTTAGTTTCCAGTTCAATTTTTGTCCTTCTCGAGATTATTAGTAGCACATCATCGGCATACGCTTGTATAAAGCAGTTCTCTGGAAGATTGATCTTAAATGCAGAATTCATAACCAAGTTCCAGGATAACAGCCCGCTGTATGAACTTTGTGGCACTCCTCTATCCATTTTAAATTCCCAATTATTCTCTCTATCTTGGTAAATACATTTTCTTTCACTTAATTAATCTTTAATCACTTGAAAAAGGTTGCTTGGGCAATTCATTTTTAAAAGGGCATATAAAATGCTTTTCCTCCATACCGAATCAAATGCTCCAGCTACATCCAAAGATATAACTGTTGTTTTTAGTTTTTGATTCATCGCACCTTTTATTTTACTCCATTGGGCTGTTTCACATGAGTGGTTATATCTAAAACCATGTTGATCATGATGCAGTCTGTTTTATGTCGTTAATAAGTGTTGTACTCTTTGAGTTATCAGTTTATCCAAGATTTTACTTGCTGTTGATAGCAAACAAATTGGTCTGTAGGATTTAGGCACCTTTAAGTCTCTATCAGTTTTAGGAATTAAAATAAGTTTTACTACCTTCCACTGATTTGGAAACGCACCTAATTCCAAGCACTTGTTGTATAACTCTAGAAGAATAAATGGGTTCTTTCTGTTAATTTCAGCGAGCATCTCCATTGGGATGTTGTCTAATCCAGGTGTTTTCTTTTTAGCCATTTTATTAATCGTCGTTCTTATTTCATTTATTGTGAATATCTTATCTTTTTCAGTTGTTTTATATTCCTTAATACTTTTCCTCATTTTCTTCTGTTTTTTACTTTCTTTTTGGGACCGATCCTCTTTGAAAAGGCATCTCACAATAGTTTCAATAGTTTCTTTTGTATTTTTAGTTTTTGTTCCATCCTGCTTTTTGACACCATGCAATATGGTTTTCCTTTTCATTTTATCTGCCGCTAATTTATAAGGTAGCTCAAAAGGGTTCATTCTCGTTATTTCGCTACATAACTTTTCAAAACAATCACTACTTTTTTTTCTTAATATTCCTCTGTATATTGATTCATTTTTTTAATAAATCTGCCTTCTCTTCATTCTCTCTTCAGTATGCTTACATCGTTGGTACCTATGTCTCAAGGCTCTTGTCAATTTTCTCTGTTTCTCCAACTCTGCGTCCCACCAGGGGACCCTGAGATGATTTGTCCGTTTACTGTTTGATCTTTGGCTAATTCCTTGGATAAATTCTGTAAATTCTTTAACACATAGTTCTAAATCTTTTTTAGATTTTATCCTTTGCATTGTTTCCATTATATTAGCATATTTTTCAGCCACTTGAGAACTATTTTTTTGAATTTTCCTCTTGCTTAATTTAAATATTTCTGCTGAAAAAATTTTCTCACCCATATTAATTTGAAAATCCAAAAAACTATGGTCACTCAGAGTACTTTGGACTACCTTCCATCCCACTGCTCGGTCATGCAGGTCTTTAGTTGATAAGGTGACATCAATCCAGCTTCTCCCACACGCAGATTGAAATGTTTGCAGTGAGTTTGGATTATTCCAAATAACAAGGTTTTTCTTAAAAATGAATTCTATAAACGAGCCGGCTTCATCTTGTGGTACATGATCGGGAATTTCATTTCCCCAAAGAGGACTGTGAATATTGAAATCTCCTCCTAAAAGTATGGATTATGTCCCCAACTTTTCGAACAGATTTTAAAGTTCTCTGCTAATTTCTTCCTTATTGTGAGTCGATGGTAAGTATGCCGATACCACAGTAATTTCGCTATTTCCTACTGACAAGTTGGCTGCTACTATGTTTTAGCTAGTAAATCTTGTTAATACAGAAATACTTTGTTATTCTTACTGCTACTATCGCCTTCCCGTAAAGGTGAGAAAATATTGTTGTAATATGATCCGTTCGAATCATAATTTTTGTTCTTTTACAATACTCTTTGCAGTTTCTGGATTCTGAATTCTCCTTTGTGCAATTTTTATAGTTATGCAATTCCAAGTACTTGGAACAGCTTTCTTCTTTTTGCATACATTTAGATCGAACATGCCCAAATTTGAGACATTTAAACATCTAAGGGATTCTACAAATTCTCTAAATCTATACGATCCAAAACCACACTGTAGTCTTCCTTTATCTTTAATCATACGGAACGCATTTGGATCCAAACTTATGATTCAGTGAGTCGAGCTGCCTCTACCTTTTTTCCTAAGCAGAACCCGCATATTCCCTACAATGTCATTGCTTCGCTTGATTTGATTGAGAAAGTCCAATTCCTCCTCCTACCTGGGCTTCTCACTCTTTTCCACATCATATATAATTATTTGAGGCATTCTAATCTGTGGAGTAGTAGCTTTGCATACATTTTGCAGATTTGTGTGGTTGTCAATTGCATCTTTTAACTTTATGACCATTTCCGGTGTTTCAACCTAAACCAAAACTCCATTTCCCATTGCTGGCTTCAAACCCATAATTTTAATTTACATCGCCTTTGGGTTGATATTCGTTTCCAATGTTTTTCTCAGTTTAATCGATGAGTCTATTGTCTCTGTAGTTGGTCTAACAACCAATGTCGGCAGGTTTGCTTTGGGTCTGAGCAACAGTGTTGCTTCATTAGCTTTTTATTTCGGTTGATAATTTTTTGTTCTAATTTATTCCTTTCTTCTCCCACAAGCAACTTCTTGGAGGCTTGGACCCTTCTCATAAAGGTTTGACCTGGTTTAAGCGGAGTTTTATTGTTTTCTACTGTTGTACCGTTGTTTCGTTTTTTAACTACATTTGCGAATGTTGGTACTAGATTACCATCTGTTGAATTCCTTTTGTTTCCTAAAGAATTTGATAAAACAATCAGAAATATATCTCTCAGATCTTAGAAGCGTTACCCTCAATCTTATAATTTTGGAGAATATTTTCAAATGTTTCCAATATACCCAATGGACCGAAGGGCTGCTCTTTTTCCTTTGGTGTAGTTTCATTTTTACTTGCATCCGCACTTTTTGCCTGTTTAGCATTTGAAACCCCATTATTTCTTTCTTTCTCTTTGCCTTTACAAGGAATGCATGGTCTTTTATCTTTACGGGTAATTTCCCCTGTTTTCGTTTTTAGATACTTCTTTTTCCGTTTTGTGGCCATTTTCATTTTGCTATCAGTCTGCATTGATGGGTCTATTATTTCATTTGAATCACAGTTCGATGATTTTTTAAAATCATTATATGTTAGTCCTTTCAATTTTTTGATTTGAATAAGAGGGTCGGAGATTAACGTTTCCTCACCTTTTGGGGAGTAAAATAAACTCTCATCATCAGTTACCACTTCACTGTTATCAGCATAATTTTCCCTGTCCGTCCTGTTGTCTGATTCCATTTTTTTTTCTTTAAATCTAATTAGCAAAATAAAATTTTCATCTAATTTGATGCACTAAACAGAAAGAGTTCCAAACCACCTTGTTGGAAACAAATATTAAATACCTTTATGGTAACTTACCATAAAGTGAAATTCAAAATAAGAGTCTGCACAATAAAAACTTTGAATTCGGTAGAACAATATAAGAGTTCTGCAAAAAGTTCGTGTCCACAAGTCCTAATGACCATTCAACTGTGAACGCTAGTACTTTAATCGCAGATGCATAAAGTAAATAAACAACAAAAATGTGCGCCCGATAGGTGGGCGTCGCCGCTAACAAAGTACTTCAAAATTGCATTTCACAACAAAATCCTGAAACAGTTTATAAAAATTTCAACATACTTCATTTTTCATTCTTCAACTCAAATTGAACAAAATTATACAAAAATATCCATCATCTATCTTGAAATTTGCTTAATTTCATCAGAAAAATAAAACACAAACTACCTTTATCGCTGCGGATCCGAATCCTTGGAGCCGAATGATAAAGCATATACCGCAAGAGAAATCATGATAAAAAAACATACTACAATAGAAAACATTATAAAAACTAAACTGCAAGTGAAAACATGATTAAAAAAACATACTGAAAGAAAAAAACATTTCAGATAACAAATGCGAATAACAAATATGCATTTCAAATAACAAAATATGCACATTAAATAATATTCAATAATGTTACAAGCTAAATAATTAATATTCAAGAAATTAAATATATGATATAATTATTATTACAATTTTGCCCCTTAGTCCTGGATTTTTAATTTATATAACAATAGTGCATATTCAAAGCTATGAGTTCTCTCATGGCCATAGGGTAAGAAATCAATTCCGAATGTGCTTAATTTTCCTTAATTGACATGAAACTTCTTCAAGTTGCTCATACATACAAGCCAAGCACTCTTGTTGTCTCTTTTTTCAGCATCACACAAAAAGCATATCCGTTCCAAAGATGAACTGCTCGTTACTTTGAAACTTACGGTTTCAGTATTCTTGCAATTTATTTTCTAGTCACACACAAAACAAGATGACAAGGTAAAGTCAATAATTTCTATTTATTTGATTTTGAGTAGCGTTTTCCGGTCAGCGAGTAAAACTTTCTGCAATTCACCTGTAGAATCAGGCAATCGAGCTTTCCAGAAAAAATCGTACAAATAAAAGCGATTAATTTCCATTTACCTTAAAGCTAGAAAATTTGAATTCGAGATTTTCTTATCATCCAGCCGGTAGCCTTCTACAATAGAAATGATGTTTTTAAATGAATGTGCATATTAGTACAACTGCAAGGGCAGATTTCTTTTCTTGAAGGGCTCGTTGATTCCCCCAATGTTGATATGGCGAAGAAAATCATAAAAATGATAAGGCGAAACACCTTAAAAGATCTGCTAAGATCCTTATTTTGTTTACTGCTGGCATCATAAATTAGTCTAGTTTTTGTACTGTATGAAGTTTTTCATTACAACAGTGCTTCGTATCTTTCGTTCTTTATTTTAAATTCTTTCACGATATTACATGAATTAACCCTGAATTTATTTTTCGAAGTTTCATCGAGCAGGAAAAAATCTACCTCCATTAAAAGCTTCATTTCATTTTTCCACTGTTTGCATCAAAATTTATCTATGTAACTTCAAACTTAACTTCCTGACTCTTTCTTTACTTTCTGTTCTTGCTTTTAAAACAAATCGTAAAACAAATTATCTTTGAATTTTACTTTCATCACTTAGCATGGACAAAAGGATATTTACTGAAACAGCAAAGTACCCATTTCTTTGAATAATCTGGTCTATAACGTTCATGAGATCGTCAGAGAGATTGCATGAATATGAGTTACGATTAAAAAGATGTTTGGAACCATAAGTACATGACAGTTTTAATATTAAAACCACACATACACCTGGTAGTTTTATTTCTTCTTGTCTATATGAGGGACCTGGCTGGTTTACCTCTTTTTGCAAAGAACACTATTGTTCTTCAACATCATCATTGTTGCTAATAATTGTTTCTGAAGCTGTGGTATTTTTGTTCGTTCCTGATTAAATTTAAGTATTCTCTGTATTCTTTACTTTTTCTTGCTTCTTACTTTCTAGAAGAGCGTGTGGTAGCAATATCAATATTACCTAAAACCTTTTTAATGTTAGAGCTTTGAATCGTTTAGAAACTTTTATTCAGTAAATGACACCTTTATTTCCTTTTGTACAAGTCAACAATTTCAAATAAGCGTCTAGCTTCTCTTCAATTTTTTGTGAGGTTAGAATCAACTTATCTGAACATTTTCTACTTTTAGATTTTAATAAATTCCTGTATTTAGTATGATAAGCTTTTATCATTTAAGAAACTATTTCGCTAGAAACAACGAGAACAGAATTTCGGGACCATTTTTGTTCTATTATGGGAACTAAAGTGTGGCATATTTCGCTTACCGGAGGATACTGCTCTGAACCAATTTTGGGGTTTTGTCTAATATAACAGCAGCATTAGTTTCGTAGTGAGCTTAACTACAAGAAAATCACTAGATTTCCCAAAAGTAGAACATTCCGACATTTGCCTTATCTTCACTAATTTAGACTGAGGAATATTTACTCACGCAAAGCACAGAAGCGCACAAACTAACAAATCGGTTACGTTAATTATCACACATTAAGCGGAGTGGAGACGCCGATTCATTTGAATTCGGCTAAGCTAATGATTCGAAACCAGCTTTTTTCTTGACATCGGACGCAAACAAATCTCCGCCTTACCTCAATAACAGGCACTTCAGCGACGACTCAGTGTCATGCTAATGCAATAGTAAAATTGTTTTTATACTTTTATTCATATGACAATGCCTAATGATAGCTTCCTATTTCATAATCGAAGCAAGCAACAATTCTTAAAAAGTTGCAAAAAGTGTGTTTTATTGAAACTTTAAAGATTTGTAGCCCCTCAAGACCTACTCCAATGTTTTTCATGTTTATAATTTATTTGATCTGCATCAAAAGGCAACTTTTCCGTGCTATTACAAATTTAAAACTAAAGATTGATTTTTTCGTTCCACCTTAATGTCCATACATGTTGTCATAAATTATCTGTCTTTTAAGTTTTAAATTCTCTTTTTGGTCTCATTCAAAATAAAGGCATTAAACTTCCGAAGAAATTATCTAAAAACTATTATTGGGAGGAATTTAATGCTAATTTACTTAGATAATTTGTCTTTTTAGATCACTTTCTTTTTTAGATGTCTAACTTCCCTTTGCACAAATGCCATTTCCTTGGCTCAGCATGACCAAACATGGCTCTTGCTCCAAAGGAACCAACCAATCAACCATAGTCTTACACAAAAATGTTTATTATGAAAAAGAAAAAAAAATTTCCATCAAAAATATCTGTAAATAAGAAGAATCAAAATAATAATAAGTAATTAATCATTGTAATTAATATAATCATTCAAATGAATATCAATTTCTTATAAATGATCTTGAAAATGTGTTTTATATATGAATTCTGTATTTGAAAATAATTATGAAATTATATCGATATACACAGATTTTTTCTGAATAAAAAAATCATTTTACAAATCAAAAGTTGATTACTTTGTAAAAAAGTAAAATGTTGCAAAATTTTCAATTTTATCAAAACGTTTAACGTTTTTGCGGCGCCTTAAGACCTACTCAAGTATTTTTCATAATTATAATTTATTTTATCTACACCAAAAGGCAACTTTTTCGTTCTATTAAAAATTAAAAATCAAAAAGTGACTTTTTCATTCCACTCCAATAAGCAGCCTTGTCGAGGTTTTCTGCTAGCCAGTCCTATCCTTATAATGAAGGATTACTAGGGATAAGTATAGATAAATTTTAGATAACGAGATCCATCCTCTGATGCAAACTTTGTTTCCAGCAAGAGACGGAATCATCTAGTATAGTGATGTTCCTATTCAGGCAGTGGGACTTATACATTCGTGATTTTGATGAATATGAGAATGAAGCCTTGGCTAGCCCAGTCCCCCGACCTCGATATAATCGATGCATTTTTCAAATTTTCATGAGCCTATTTCCAAGAATTCAACCCGGATTCAATATCCTCCACCGGTATCTCTCCCAGAACTTCAATAATATCTCTATGAAATATGGTCCAATATTCATCTTAACACTATTCAGCACTTATACGATTCGATTTCAAGAAGTATCCAAGCCATATTGCATATCAAAGGTGGTCCTATGTCTTACTAATAAACATTCTTGTTTTCGTCTGTGGTGTTTCCTTTATTTTGATAAAAACCTGTGTATTCATGCACCAATATCAAAGCTCTAATATGATGTGAAAGCTTCAAGAGGACGTAACAGCTAAGATTGCAGCCCATTTAACTGGTTACAGTTCAAAATTATGAGATCCATATCAAGATATATAAATATATATAGTGAGAGTGTGAACTAATAGTATTAATTGAAAAAAGAAAATCAGTTCTCTACATAGAACGTATCTTGAAATCGTATAAGTCTAATTTTTTAATATTATTCAAGAAAACAGTGTTCAAACAAGCAAACATCAAGGCTTCCAAAGACATTTAATGAAGGTGAAGAGAAGTGGATTATGAAACAAGTTCACTTCAATTCAACAATTAGTGCTGTAAAATTGACTCTGTAGTGTAAAAACTATGTTCGGAAAATATGTAAATCTTGAAACTGTCAGAGATATTTTAAGAAAATATAAATATAATTGCAAAGTGCCTCAAAGAAATCCCTACCTCAGCAAAGCAAATCGACAATCTAGGCTGACATTTGCTAAAATGTATGTAAAGCAACTAAAAGAATTTTGTAAAATGTAATTTTCGTGCATGGAAGCAATTATAACTCTTTCGGATAGGATGGCAAGTAAAAAGATGGGAAATCAAATACATGAATACTGGTCAAGTTTTCAGCCAAATGTCAAGTAGGAAAGTGACAATTAAATTTGATTGTGATTGTATGATAAACACTGATGTGAGGAACTTACATTTTATTAATTACACAATGAAAAAACATTCATCATTACATTCTCAAGCGAAATTAAAAGCAAAATACGAACAAGCTGAGAATTTCTATTATATTATACCAACCAGCGGGTGACCGAGCTCCGCTCGGAGAAAACAGGTATCGAAGCTAACTCGAAGATTTAAATTTTCAATTGTGATTTATCAAAACAATACATGCCATAAGAAAATTTGTGAAACCATTGGTGAAAAGATAACCGGTTAAAGTGCCCCATTGTAAACTATTCTAAACAAAGTTAGAGTTTGGAAAGGGAACTATTCTATACAAAGGTAAAGTTTGAAAAGTCATAGGAAATAAAATGTAATTGATAACAAAAAATTATACAATTAAAGAAATGGTACAAACCTATTAGGCAATAGACAAAGAAAATTGAAGTGCTGCCATCTATATCCATTATGGCGAACTAATAAAGTTTGAAAATATCCTATCTGTAACTCCGAACTGCTCGACCGTAGCGCTTCAAAACCGGCGCCAATCGATTCCTCGTGGCCAAAAACCCCAGACCCCCAAGTTTACCGGAGTTTATTAATTCTGGGGCGATTTTCGACTTGGCAACCATTCCTCGTATTATAGTATAAGATATAGTGACTCGAAACATAGGACCAATTTCTGATATTTGCAAGTAATGGGTATTCTACCACTGTCCTAATTATATTTAAAGTCCAGTATAAAGTCCAGACTTTAATCCCATTGAGAATATGCATAATTATTTGCAGTAAAATCTTTATTAACATCAAATTTCTAACAATCAGAAGCTAAGAAAATATTTGATCGGAGGGAGGGCCAAAATCGATGGATCATTTTGCAAAAAATTGGTCCAACCCATGCCAAATAGACTTTGAGAGGTTATAAAAAGCAAAGGCAGCCTATCAAGATATTAAATTTTAAATTTGCATTGTTTTTCTTTATTTATTGGAAAATATCCCAATACATTTTTGAGCTCGCTTTCTTTATTTTATTTCCTTTATTTTAAATTATGAACATAATTACATTATTTTTGAATTATTATGATTTGTATAAATCAAAATAATATATACTTTTTTGTTTTGGTTTTATTTGCATTTTTAAGGAGGATATCATGATAAAAATCTGAGAATTTGTGGGTTGTTCCAATACTTTTTTGACTGACTGTATATATATAAGGTATAACAAAAAAGTAGCGTATGCTTCTTTTTACTATAACTTTTAAATTAAAAATAACCTTTGTTCCTATAATGCAATAGAAAATGCTTTACTTGTACTAAGGGTGATCTGAATGAGCTGCTGCTATTTCTACTCAGGATTTACTACCAATTTTCTTAATGAAGTATATAATAGCTATTAAAGAATGAGTTGATTCCCAAAAGAATGGATTTTGCTCTTCTTTTTGGAAAGATATGGGGGGAAAATATTAAGCCATCCTCAAAAGGAATCACTGTTAAACTAATATTATATTTTCATTTCAGAGATGTAGGGTAAGAGTTAGGCTTCTGGAAACTCATTTCTGCTAAAGAATCACCATACACTTGATTCCAATACTGCAGATCGAATGTCCTCTTCTTAATGTAGTACAGAAGTTTGGAAAGAAAGTGCCATTTCAGGTGTCATTCTCGTCATCTTAAATCGACTGAAATTTCCTTTCTAAGACAACTATTTTATTTCTCCTAAACGAATTGTTAATATAACTAAATAAAACTGAATTTTTTTGTATTTTCTTTTATTTTTACTTATTTTGCTTTACTATTTCTATATCTCAACTACAAAAAAAAGTAATAATAAGAATCAACCGAGTCAGTATGTCAAAATATACAAAAGAAATTTTCTTCAATATGAATATTTATCGATTCCATGATATATCACTAATTTATATAAGTATCGAGGGATTATCTCTACATATTCTTTAGTTCTTCTCATAAGCCTTATATGTTTCATAGATGATTAAGTAAGTTTTCCTAATTAGTCTAAATTTCCTCTTTATCATATTTATTATTTTCTTCTATTTTTAGTTCTGCTATTTTTAGTTATAACTTCCTAAATGAATAATTGCATTGCTGTTTTCAGCTTCAGATATTCTAAACGAAGTGCACTTTCTCAATTTATTTTTGCCGTAGAATTTTTAATAGTTTTAGTTTTGCATTTTTATTTGAAGTTTATTTGAGTTATTCAATATTATTATATTACTTCAGATTATGATGCTTCCTAGGTTTATTACTATTTTTTTAGACGAATTAAGGCATTTTTATAATCATTTATGGCCCTTTTAATCTCTTTGGCTTGAATTTGAGAATATTTTACTTTAGATAATATACTTAGAGTAAATTTTTCTGGCCAGATTTCTTAGACATATTTGTTTTTTATTTGTATGGTTTTTATATTCTTTTAAAATAGAATATACAACAAAGAAGTTTTTTTATGAACATATAGACAAATATTTTCATTTTTAATAAGTATTTTATGAAAGGCAATGTGTCTGTCAACACCTTTTAAGAATCGTAAAGTCTTTGTCGTTTCGAGTCTGACTGAAAAGAAGTATTTAAAGATTTTTCTATTCAAAGCTTAGTTTTATTTAAAAATTATAAATTCTAATTATATAGCATAAATGCATTCTAGATTAAGTGGAAAGAAAATGGGGATGCCACAATTTTCAGAAATTTTTGTCCCCTTTCAAAACATTTTTTGTTTTGTTTTGCATTCAACGAGCATTAGAGTTCTTATTTAACTATGTTTGGTTATGACATTCTTTACTAGATAGAAACGTCATTCATTGCCTGGTCAATAGTTTGTATGCTTTAGGACTTCCTATTGTAATATAAATGGCAATGATTATATAAACCTTTTTGCTTTTGAGTTTGATAATTTTTATCTTCTATTTGTTTATTGTATTGCCTCAATGTTAGTCAATTGTCACTTGCATATATCAATTTTAAAAAAATTCAGGTTTCGGCTTTAACTACTTGCCTTGAAAAGACGTGTCACGCCGATTGAAATGCTTTTGTCACAAATGACATCAGCAGAAGGCAATCATCACAAAAGTAACTAGTGGGAATGGTCTGACCAAAACTGTCTCGCATATTCTCTAATAAATTTGAGTACAGCAATTAGGAGATATTTTTGGTGTTAATTTAGCATTTTTACCGATCTATAGTATTTATGGAGATAAATCCCTAACATACTTCAATGGTGCCTAAAAATTGAATTCGTGTTTTAGAAAAGTTATTCTCAACCGACTGAATCACAAATTTGACACAAAACTGCATTTGTAGTTACAAAACCCCATACCAAGTTGAAATATTTAAGCCATGTGCGTTTGAATTATCGTGTCTGCATATTTCTGAGAGTTCAGACCGACAGTCAATCAACCAGTAAATGGATTTGGCTCAAAATTTGATAGTTCTCTAAAATGTAGATATTAAATGCGTGTACAGAATTTCATCAAACATGCTCTCTTTATTTTGTAATCATCGTGTGAACTTATATTTGAACAGATGGGTGGACGTACTTTCTTTTAAAAGATTTTACTCAAAATTTGTTTGCAGTCTAGTAATTTGGTGTATAGATAATATGCCAAATTTCAACCGCCTAGCTCAAAGCAGTTTTCAGATATCTTTGTCACAGAATGACAGACATACAGACAGGCATTTTCCAAACATGAATTTGTCGAACTCAATGAAGTCTAAAACATGGAGATTTATCAAAATTTCAAGTTCAACCTTTTGGCTCATACGAAAGGGCATAAATTATGCTCCCAACGATCGATTGAGATTATTTAGTGGAGCTCAGCTCAGAGGATCACAGTTAGGTCTGAAATTCATTTTAAAAAATTAAAATTTCATTCATTTAGCAAGTATAAATTTTTTTCAGATTTCTTTAAAGTATCGGACACTTGGTATGGTCTCGCTGCCAATTGCAGTGGGCTGTTTTGGCATGCGCATTTGGGAATCTTTTGCTAAATGCAAGTGGTTAAAATTTTATACAATAGAGCAATGACTTCGGTCTGAATTACCAGCAACACAAAGCTTTACATAGTTTTCTCTTTTTTAAATTTTCTTTTGTTATAATTTTCTCGTTTTAGGAACGAAGTATTCTTAAAAATTTCATGGGATTCTGCAAATCTTAACGGAGAAGTTCGTTTTACTAGTTTCTCTTCATCTTTTTTATACTGCAACATTATGGTGAGAAAGGAACATCCTTTTCTTGAAAGTAAAGGACTAAATTATTTTTAGATAAGACATAAACAAGCATTTAATCAATCCATTGTAACACTGAGTTTCATTAAAACATTCTATGCGTATGAACATTAGTTTTCCAGAACACACTAAGCTTTAGAATCGATATTTTACAGAGATAGTCAGTCAAAAAGAGCCTTTTAAATAAAATAAGTAAGTTATTTTAAAGAATATTTATATATTTGTTGTTCATTTATAAATGGGTCTAGGTAGCAAAAAACTCGCTCAGCAGATGCTCGATATGCGAATACAATTACGATTTCGATTTGAGCCTTACTCTTTACTTCATGTATACAGCCGACCACCCCGCCAACACTGAACGAAGCAGTATCGACAGGATTTGTTGTGGTCGACTGCTGAATAAGTACTTAGTAAGTATGCTAAGTATAAGTACTGAATAAGTACTGCTGTATAAGTAGTATAGTCCAACCTTATCCTTACTCTCTACTAATTTCAAAGGACAGACCAGTATTCTTACTATGAGTTAGGGGATTCCTTGATTCAGAAGCTCAAAAAAAAAAAAAAAAAAAAAAACGAGTGATATCATCGGAAGTTTTAATTCTGACTGACTTATTCTATTGTTATTAATCTTGAGGCTTTTTCTAGTAAAACAATCTAGTTACCAAAATGGGACAAGCAGAAAGTTACATTCTACAATTTGAGAATTTTTGTTTCTTTACAGAGAGTGAGGAATATATAATACTTTACGTATGATTTGCAATTAATGTTTTTATTTAAGTTTCTTATCATAACACATAGCTGAAACGTTCTCTAAATTCCAAGAAATTATTTGGCTGAAAGCTTGAAAAAATAACTGATGTCATTCCGCCGTGATGAAGCTGAAACTTCAACTGCTTTAAAAAATAATTTTGAAGTTATAAAAAACTATATAATGCAGAAGAAATAAAATATAAATGTATTCCGGAAAGGAAATGTTAATCCCAGGAAAATAATGAAAGAACTATACATAATCTTAAAATTTTTGGATTGAGTATAATTAGACTATTTTAATAAAAAAAAATTTCAATAAGTTAATTTGACATTCAGAAAATTAATCAATACTGAATTATTACCTTGCTATACATAGGAAAAAGCCATATTTTTATCATTTTTACTTCTTTCCTTTCACAAAACTTTTCATGGACTTTATTGTGCACGTGGTATACAACTGGTTATTGATATTTATCTACATATTTTAATATGAAATTTCAAATTTCCTAAAGTTTAAATTTAGAGGCTTAGGTTTAGAAGAGCTAAATTCTTTTATAGATATTTTCTCTTGGAAGAGAGGAGTCAGCGGAAAAAGGACAGAGAAAATTAGTTGCTTCTAACATAAGCTTAGTCTTTGAAATATTACGATTTCCTTTTAAAGTTACATTTCTACTTTTACTTGTTTTCATGTGGAAATTTACAAGGGAATCTTGATTTTGAAATGGTTTTTTTTACCGAAAAAAAAAAATCTTAAAGAAAACATACTTTAGATGCTTTTTCCCTGTTTGGTGAAAACAAAAAATTGCTCTCCGTGTCCATTAAAGCTCTCGTGTTAAAATGGAGCAATAGTATACTCCACAAAACAAATCTAGGATTGGATAGGGTTCTACTTTATGTAAGAGAATATAAACAATACATTCTTGGGATACCCTCTCTTCCTTAAGTTGTTTACCACCTCTGGTGTACAAGGATCAGAAAGGCATGTTTTTTTCCTCACTAAGTTAAATTCTCTTCTTACCTGATCAGTTCTCATCTTAAACAGAATAAAGAAGATTAGAATTTATTAGCTCTGATGGTCCGTCTTTTGATATACTCCTTTTTCTTTTGTCTTATTACGATTTTCTCTTTTTAAAAGATCAGTACGATAGCGGATGAGTAATTCTAACATTCTTTTGAGTACAGATATTACTAAAAGATTGCTTTCAGAAAACGAAGTGATTTAAACCTTTTTTGACATGATGATGGAAATTTCCATCATAAAATTTCGAGAACAAAAAATTTTACTCAAAACAGGTATACTCTAAAGTGGTTGTTGCTGGTAACCTTTTTCACGACAATTGCGTATTAAAGAACGTAGCTGTAAAAAAAAATCAAATATCACATTCATTATAGCGAATTCAAGCTTCCCATTCTGCTGTTTTTTATGGTTAGAAGAAACGAGAGATTTATTGAATACTTTTTATAAATATTCTTTTTTTTTGGTAATAAAAACGGTAATGAGTGAAGAAATTTAGAAGAAAGGGACATGGAAGATTTTATACTGAGTTTAACATGTAAATTTGTATGATGGGGGATGCTCCCATCATACTGTTTTTAAATTATTTTATATTTGTATACAGGGATTTTTTTACATATTCTAGAGCATGAATTATACCACTCTGATTTATTTCCCAAAAAAATCATGCAAAGAAGGGTTAAAAATGAATGAATTAAAACAACTATGACGAAGTTCAATATATTTTTTTATTTATTGTAAATCGAGAGCTTTCTTTTTTAAAATTCCTTTTTGGATGTCCATTTATTGTCGTGGCATAGGCTTTCCAGAAAATGCCCGATTGACAGCACTGGCATATCTTTGTTGGAGTATGTTGAATAGTTCTGATGATACATTTGCTTTATACACATCCTGAAGGACTTTCACATATTTATTTAGCTGAGATGGAAGCTGAGAGAATGTTGGGGTAATAAGTCCGAGACGGTCAACGTTAAACCTCTTCACAGAACCTATGTAATTTTGAGGCCTTCCAATGATTTCCAAAGAGATAAGAGTTTCAGCTACATGTCCTTGGTTTCTCACAATGTATATGTGGCTACCATTTCTGATAATTGTTTTATAAGCGGTAACTATTGGATATAAGCTCAAAGTGCAGTTGATGGAAATTTCTCCTCTAATATTTCTCGGTCCCGAACAATCTCCTTTCCTCCTGATACTGTTCAATCCTGTAGCATTTCCAAAAGAAAAATCTGCCTCCCCTTGATTTTGGTAAATTCCAGATGGACCAAAATAAGCTTTGAAATTGGTCAATCGAGCTGGGTTTAAGCCAGCGGATGCAAGTTCTTTCCCAAGTGACGTTTGCAACACATTATCAACGAATTGGTTTGCAGAATTGGCAGCAAAAGCTCCTATATAAAGAGAGAAATGAATGAAATATATCATGAATAAGAATAATTAAATCAACGAATAAGATATTTATCTGTCATTTTTAATGTCATCGAAGAATTTAAAATTCATATTTCTGATTTTGATCAATTTTCCATATTTACTTTTAATGAAATTGATTTGGCGTTTAGGATCTTTGTAATCATAAATCACAAAAAGACACACTTTCTGTGAGTCTTAACTAAAAAAGTGTTTTCATAAGATCGTATGCGGGCGAAAGAATATAATAATATAGTATCTATATTATATACTATATTCTTATAAAGCGATTGCTTTATAAGAATACAATAAAGAATGCCTTAAAGCTAAAATTATGAATTGAGTATTAGAATGTGTTAGGGAAATGAAGTATCAAGATGATCTCTCTCATTAGATTTTATTTGTGAATTTAAAAAATCTAATAGGACATAATTTCAAATTTTTGCAAGTTCAAAAATTTACTAGCTACTTCTTTATTGGTCATTATCCTGACTATAATAATTGATTTTGAAAAGTTCTTAGTGGTGTACGTCCATTTATAATGTACATGAATTTGATTCTAGAGCTATAATTTCCATCATATTATATATTTCATCATATTATAATTCCTTACCAAATGTATTAATGAAGTAGATGGCTGCTATTAAATGATCTTAAAACTGGTTTTTATTTATAGAAATAGCGAAATAGAATTAAAATCCATTGAGTGAGGATCAAAAGAGTTAAAAAAAAACGCTAACTATTTGGGGAAATTACAAAAATGAAATTTATCTCAACATAGAAATAAATTATGATTATCTATAACAACTTAGAATGCAACGTTTAAAAGATGCAACTTCAAATTTCCTTTCTTTAGTTTAAAAATCACATATTTAAGCATGAGAGCTTTTGGATGAAATAATTCAAAGCAGGATATGGCAGTTCACGGATGCGTGAGAAAACAGCAATTTAGAGCTTAACTTCAAAATGGACGTGTTAAGCTGAAGTTCAGATGTGTCTTTTGAGCTGAACAATAAAATTTATCTGTTTTAAATTGTCTATACAAGCCGCATTCGTGTTCTTGGTAACAGAAAGTATAAGTCACTTAACAATTCCTCTACATTCGAAAATACTTTAAAAGTGTCATTATTTTACTTATGTAGGTAGAATGAATTTTTCATCTGTTGTGCAAAAGCTTAAGTACTTATAAGCACATATTCAACAGGAAAAGATCGATTATTTATTATTAAGATTTTATTAGTTTTATTTTCTAAAACTTTTAAAAAGCAAACAAAACATTAAAACAATGAAGTGGGTAATTTTTTGTGCAAAGAAATTTTTAAAAAAATTATGCACAAGACAAATTTTGAATATTAATATCATCACATTAAAATCACTGCAAAAATTAATTTTATAGTTTGAATATAGTAGCATTCTCGTTTCACTAAAACTGTTTTAACGCATAGTGCTGATTCATTCAATGATAATAGTACAAATTTCATGGAAGAATGGAAACTATTCCACCTAGTTCCTTTTATTTCATCATTTTTAGTGTTCTTGGATCCTATTTTCCAATTGACATTTGAATCAGTTATTTATTTAAGATCAATTCCAGTTAACGAAGCGCAATAGATATCATAATTTCTGGTTTCCATCTAGAGATTTGCGAAAGCTGACAAATAATACAAAGATGTACTTGGAAAAAAAATATGCTCATTTTTCTAATTCAAACACATATTGTAAAAAAATATAGCATAAAAATTGCATTTAAATGTGTTGATAAATCAAAAAAATATGAACTTACCAAGTACGAAGGAAAATAAAAATATGCTTCTTAACATGTTGGCTTGCAGAAGAGTTCTGTGGAAAATATCAATAATTATATTCTTCCTTTTCGACCTTTAAGCGCCTTTAAAGCCTAAGGATTTTTGATTGTTTTTTTGTTAAAAAAATTCTAAACATCGAAGCGGCTATAAATTAGCATTTGAATTTTCTTCGTGTCTTTTATAATAATCTATACATTGGTTTTGTGAAATAAAATTTCACAAGAATCGCGCACATATCATTCAAAAATTCAATTAATCTGAGAATGATTTTAGAAATACCTTCACAAAAATTAAAAATTTCAAGGAAATAATAAGATTTAAAATTCAACAATCCTCTTCTTTTCTAGTTTAGTTCTCTAAATTCGATTAAGTACACCATAGAAGCAATTTGTTGGTGAATTTTTGATGTAGTTCTCAGTACATCGGAAAGGCACAAAGATGCTCATTATTGATAGTAGCTTTTATTTTAGCTTGTGGGTATACCTGTAAACTTTGATGAAGAAGAATAAGTTTAGTATTTAATTTTAAGATCTATTTGAGGTAATGTTATGTTATTTGTTTGCTTCAGCTCAGCTGATATACTTTTATGTTGATTATTTAAATAATTTCAATGTTGGTTGTTGCTTTTGTTATAAACAAATTAATATCATTCATTGTCACTTTGCCAAATAGTAATAATTAACAGATTTCTTATTTCAATTAATAAAAGAAAATTAACGAAAAAATATTGTCCCAGGAATGGAGAAACTTGTCACAGCTTATTTGTTTTGAAAAATTATTTATTATGCTAAAGTCATTAAAATTTCTGAATGTTTCTTTTTTTTGCCCATAATGAATGAAAAATTATGCTATAAAAAGAAGTTATAAATGAAAAATATTTAATATTTAAAATATAGAAACATTTTTTCTAAATATTGCTTCAACTAACCCCCAGCTTACCTATTTCGATTTATTTTTCAAAATGATGCCGTATATCATCAGATTCAAACTGATATATTGACTTGAATGTAAATATGACATCTTTTTGAAATCAGTTTATTCTATTTGCTTTATAATGTATTTAATTGGATAAAACAGTCTGTTTGGGAAATGTATTAAAGTTTGGGTTTCAATAAAGTGTAATAATAGTTTTGATATATTGATAATTACTACAGTTTTCGTATCCTTCGTTAAATTACTCAAGTTTGAAAACAAAATTTTCTAATCTTTCGCGCAATCTTTATATTTTAATATGAAGCACGTGGCTCTAATAGCAAAAGGAAAACACGTGTTAACTCTATGTGTTTTCATGTTATTGAAGATGGCTCCGTTTCTGAATCTGTTCTTATCATCCAGACTATGGTTTCAAAAATATAAAACACATCACCAATAGTTTTCATAAAGAATTCAAATAGGACATTAATCTAATAATATCCACTCTAACTTTATTTAAACACGGATTCTACCCAGCAAACTTTCGGTAAAAAATTTTTTAAACCGGGAATGAGTAAATGAAGGCATTTTTGCTGCATTAAAATGGAATATTTTAAGATTTTTTTCTAGTTTACAGATTAAAAATAAAAATTTTAAATTTATTACGTAATATTTTTTTTATTTTTAAAAATAAAATATATTGCGTATATTCTATGATAGAAAATTCTAGAAAAAAGTTACTTACCAACGTCGACTGTTAGTTGCTGTAAGAAATCAGTTCATGTTTTATTCTTTTATACAAGCTTAACAGATAAGATAAGAACTTATGATAAAGAAAAGGGAAGAATGACACCTGTTTTTATCTTCCCGAAATATTTTTAAAAGAATTTTTTAAAGTTCTAACATTTCTTAGCAAATTGCTATAACATGAACATTTTTACAATCTATGTAAAAAGTCATTTAGATTTCTTTTTCAGATGTGATGGTAAATTTTGACTTTTTAAGTAATTGCTTATATATCATATACAAAAATTTCAAATTAGCTATGCTCTTAAAATGATTTCCTAATCTCTGGAATTTATTCCGTCTTCATTCTAACTTTAATTTCGAAGTTGCTCGGGCTCTTAATTATCTCACGGCATTAAAACGCTGAAGTTTGAATATTCATTCTAAACTATACAAGACTGAAATGCTTTCTCAGGCTAGATTTTTCATCCTTTCTGTTTGCCTATTCGGTCTACAGCGCTACTTTCACCACGACTTGGACAAAAGATAAATAAAAAGCGTTTAAATTAAACGAAGTTATAATTTTTTATATTATATATATATCATAAAAATAACTTCCTACTTCGTTTTAACAATCGTATTAAGTTTACCATAAAATAAAAGGCCTTAGGAATTTTGTATTCAAAATGTAAAAAAGTTACGAAAGAAATACTTATATATTGTGCTTTTTTAAAAAAATAAAAAAATAAATGTTATCTTCTTAAAGAAATATATTAACCTATTTTTGAAATTTAAGTTGTAAAATTAATTATATTTTGAAATGAGTTAACCTCTCCCCTTTTACTGACTTCAGTCTTATAAAAGTCGGAAAATTTTATAGTACGTAAGGTAATATACCTTAGATAAAATTGACTACTTGTAATATAGATTATAAAGCCTTATGTCACAGAGGAACGTGGTTCTCTTCAGATAATAAATTTCATTCATTTTCAAATCTTAGTCGGACCCCTCTTCAGCATCCTTCTGGACATTGCATAATTGACATTTCATGAATTCTACAGTTAAAAAATACATTCATTTGTAATGTTGCAGATTAATTATTAGGAGAAAAATCAACTAATATACAGTCAAGGCATTTAATTGAGCCCTTATAAGCAACGAATAATTATGAAATCAGTTATTTTTCTAATTCCAAATTACTAACTTTTAAAACTCCTTCCAAAAGTGTATTAGATTCTTAAAATATTTACCGGTTGCATCTACAGTTAAATTTCTCAAGAGAAAATGCAATTATTTTGATTCACAACTAAAATTAGAAATTGTGATGTCGCTCAAGATCTGTTCCATTTTGCCCGTAGAAAAAGTTAGTGTATATCTGATTTAAGTTTGAAGTATATTAAACCGTATTTTTATTTATCGGTACAAGAGAAATGCTGAAATTTAACAGTTATCACTATAACAAAATGTATTTTTAATCATGATTAAAGGCTTCAAATGTATCAGATAAACATTCGCATTTCTGAGCAGAATTTGCTATAAAAACTGTTTTTTAGGTAAAAACCATATAAACTTTTAACTTTTTAGGAATGAAAAAAAGGGAAAATTGCTCGTCATAAAGAAAAATGTCCTGTTGATATTCAAACTTGCTTGTTTCCTCGCATAATGATCATACTAATTATATATGTGTCCTTAATATCATAAAGAAAAAAATTTTCTGTTACATTAGGGTAAATATTTAAGTATGGGGGGGGGGGCATTTCATGCTGAAGAGATTTGATTGTTATTGAACCCAGTGAAGTATTACAAAAGGAAACGTTTTTGTTGATTGCCACTGAACTTTTATGGCTTTCTTTTCCAAAAAAGTTTCTTAATTGCTTTGAATTCTAATATAAAATGCAACAAACTTTATAAGAGTAACAGGGGACTTTGTCTGATTTACAAAATTATGTACCTTATGAAAGATTCAAAATGTTGATTACTATTCTATTTAATTCAACAGTTTTTCATCAATCATTTTATAAAAGTAATGTGCATCTTTTCTCCACTTTTTTTTCCATTTTCACTCACTCTTTTGTCTTGCTTTAAAAGAAAAACTACGATGACTGGAGTAATGTGTTAATTTCAAATTAAAGAAAATGAAATGTTGATTAAATCAAAGTTTAAAATTTTCAGAGTTTGAACCTTTTTCAAAAGGTTTATTTTAAATACTAAAAAAAGACATTTCGAATTTTATTTCAGTCAGCTCAGAAGCATATATCGATTTTAAGATACAAAAATGTTTTTTTTTTGTTTTTTTTACAGAAAACAGGTTTTGACAGAAACTCAAATTATCTCGGTGAAGGTAGTGCAGTTTTATTTTTAGGAATTAGGTGGGGAAATTCAAACTCTGATTTCATGTATTCTGAACAGCTGCTCATTTTCTCAGATGCTGTATTGTACTGATTAATAGATTTTTCTTACTATCAAAAATAGAAATCATGGTTATTTTTTGCATTTTGATACCTTCAATTTGAAATTATTGTACAAATTAGAAAGTATTTAGGCGTATTGCAGTTAATATACTATATTTTTTACTCCCCCAAAAATTATCCGTTTACAAATCCAGAAAATGAATGTACATATTAAAACTTTCACTGGAATAGGATGCATTATAAAGTACATTTCGAATAACTGAATATTCAAAAAATATTATATACAATATGCAAATATAATTGTGAAAGTATAATTCAAAATTTACAATTTTTACATTATTGCCTTCTAAAACTGATTGTATAATGCAGTAAAAATAGAATAACTTACCTCAAGACCTTTATTCTCTTTTGGGTAAAACTACAAAACAAATATATAAAATCGTATACTAATATTCAAATTAAAATATATCCGAAAATCTTTTTACACAGAAGAACGATTTATGTTCGTTTATGTGTTATTTCTAAGAATTATACATATATTAACCACACACATTCTTCTACTTAAATGAAACTGGCGCTTCAAATTTAACAATAAATTTGCAGTAAACTGTTCAGAATTTTTAAACTGCACCAGTAACTGTTTTCAATTTTAAAAAAAAATTCAAATAAATAAATTTGTATTTGATGGCTTAATTGTTATTTTCTTTCAAGCAGAATACTAAGTTATCTTGTAACGCCATTCTTTGAAAGCTTCCTTATGTTACTATACCGTCGCAAGAGTGGCTGAGCCCTGCTTAGAAGCTCTTGTAATAGAGGAAATAATGTCGCAGGTCTTTTGAGACGCAGTTTATAAAAATCCCATATGTATCCCATAAGGGCCACAGTTATTTCTCGTACTGAAGACACATATAAATTTTCACTTTGCGATTGAACACTAGTTTTGAAAGGTGGAGTATGTACTTTTGAAAAAGGATTGTCATCAGAAGTTGCAAGGCGATACTTATCCCTAAATTCTGGTTCTTGTAAAACAGAGACAACTCGTTCAGGGAAATTTGTAATAAGTCCATCAACTCCTGCTCTCAAAGATCTTCTTATTACTGAAGTTGTGTCCACTGTCCAATCGTAAACCTTGTCTAAAAATCCAGTGCTTGAATCTCTGATTCGAATTGCATGGAGTAGCCTACTGTCATCTCTGAAAAGTCTCAAACAGTTAGTAATGCCATCTCCTTGCCAACGGTTGGACGTCACTCCTAATCTTGAATACATTCTTTTTATGGAGTTCAAATCATCATTTAAGCTGACATCAAAACCCAATTTTTGCATCGTTGTTGCTCTATTGGATTTCGTGAAAGTGTCTCTAACACCTCTTATAGTTTCACCGTCTGATACATGAGGAATAGAAAGAAGTACTTCGATATCAGGATCAGTTAAATCTTTGTTCCAAAGATGAGTGATTAAATATTTAGCAATTTCTTCTCCAGCTTTATATTTATCTTTACGGGCTACATCACCCAATTTTAAATCCAAAAATAAGAAAGTGAGACTTTCACGAAAATGAGTGTTGACTGGATTGGATATGTCTCGGATATGGTTTAAATATCTCGCAAAGTTTTCTCGTTCATCACATACTCTGTAACAATCACAAGGATATCCATGATACACATTCTTCACAGTTCCGTTGCTATAGAAAGTGAGATCTATTTCAATAGCATTCGCTCCTCTTGCTAAGTAGTCATCTAACTCATATATAGAGTTAACCATATGAGCGATAATATACACTGGTCGACGACCCTCAGCAGTAACAAGCGCGCCATCGTTTAAGCACAAATATAATAGTAGTAAATGCAATTGCAGTCGAAAATTTATCCAAAGGGTTACTAGCTTTTTGAAATCTGACATCCAAAAGCCCATTTCGAAAAGGCTACCGTACATAAAATGCACGAGTTAGCGTGAGGCAATGCCACAAATTGCTAGGTTGATAACTTATTTTAAAATGAAAAAGATTAAGAATGTTGCCATTCGCATCTAATCGTGAACAGTCAAAGGAGAAAAGGAAGGCAGAAACTGGTGTAGCGGAACGAACGATGAATTAGACGTCAAAAAGTAACTGAGGCTTAAAGGATGGATTTCTGGAGGTGCTCCTTGTAATCATATCGAAACGGAAATGCCTGATTGGTAGCTGTTCCGGATTTGGAAAGATTGGAATTGTGCACATCCAGGTGGCGATGATATCTGACCTAGTTTGGTACTTCACAGCCTGAAGTCTCCAACGGGAAATAAGTTCCCTTAGGTTTCAACTTTGTTCTAGCAGTAGGTTAATAAGGGTAAGACCAGATAGAAATCCACAGGGAAGCTCTTTAAGGAAACTTATTCCTTTCTTAAAGTATTGATAGAAAAGATTTTTTTGGGATATTCAATGAAGCTACAAATATTATGGTTAATTAATGTTAAAAACATGATTATTCGCTCAGTGGGGTATAGAGGTAAATCAAATAATATACGAATCAGATGATCAAATGACTTTGGTTTGATTGTAATATTACTCCTGTGTAAAGGCATCACTAAAAAAGCGTTACCGACATATATATTGTAAAAGAAATATATTTTATAATCATTGATTGAATGATTTGAATCAATGTAAATTTTGGCCAAGCATCTTTAAAAATAAATGACTTATTTAGATATTAAAAAAGTGAATATAACGAAAGTGCAACGGAATATTATAAAACTGTGTATGAGTGTTATAAACCTTAAATTGTATTTTTTTTGTTATTACTGTGAAAGTTAAATAAAACGCAACATTTATGTAATAATATACAGATCATCATTTGAAGTAAAAGTTCATAATAGAATCAGTCTAAATTCTAATTTCAGTCCCAAAATAACCCTAGTGTTGCTTTACAACGGGACGTTAATATAACTAAACTTTAAACTAAATTCTAATTTTTGAGAAGTTGATATTGCATCAAGCGGGAAAAGCCTTCAAGCCCTTCACACGAATTCCTTCATGCGATATTTACTTGTTTTATATGTTTAATAACTCTTAATTAAATATATTCATATCATAAATATAGCTGCGGTTAATTAAGTTCTATAAATTTATCAGTTTCCCAATTTATTAATTCGTTGAGATCCAGAATTGTACATAACTATTATATTGGACACTTTAATAGAATGTACAATACAAAAAATTTCAGATTTTTCACTCCCCAAAAAATAAAATTTAAGAAAATAACATATTTACAAAATCAAAGTCTAATACTTTCCTAACTTTTTTATTGGTACTTTTAAACCTATAGTTAAAAGAAGCCTATTAGAGATTACTACCCTTTGCGAGTACCCCGAGAAAATATGGCTTGCTATTTTTTAGATCAAAGCAAATGAATCCGAAACAATATTTCTAGAATCTGCAGTCACGTTTGCAGGAATTTTCAGCAAGTAACTATATTAAAATCACATTTTAGAAGAGTGTTCCGTATATTCGCATGAGCAAATTCAAATAATAATTAAATTCATTAAAATATTTTTAAGAATAATCTTTAAAAAATCGTGAATATTACTTTAAATTATTAGAGAAGTTGTATTTTTTAAAAAATAACAGTGATGTGAAAACGTGATTAATGAATTATCCAAGCCAAATTTGGTTCTAATAGAACTATCTTAAACGAGCACTTGAAATCGACGGTTTTCGACGGAAGATATTTTTTCCCTCACTGTGTTGAAAAAATCAGAATATTTTTCCAAGCTCCTAAATAATTTTCAACCGGCATGAAACACTCACTACATTGACTCAGAAGTTCATCCTTTTGAAATGATTTAGTATGATTTATTTTTCAAAGCGATTTTTTTAATATTTATACATAAATAATTTCATAATGACTGTTTACAAATTTTTCATTAATTGTTCAAAAAATATTTTATTCAGAGTTTTACTATCAACAATTCAACTTTGAAAAAAAAATTTCGAGTTTCCAGCAAATCTGAAAGAAATTGATTGAAATCTAAGTTTTACATTAAATCGGGTTTGAATGAGTTAGATTAAATAATAATTCTAATTTAATATGAAATTATATGAAAAAATTACATTTAATCTATTGTATGCACTGATGCGTATCGCAATCCTTAAACCTTTGTCAGTCATGAGCATAAAAATTTGACATAATTTTCGAAATAATCTATCTGGATAGTATCGAAAAAGCTGCCGTAATATTAATAATAAAATAAAAATAGATGCTATTTCCCTATACTAACTTTCACATGTTATGAAACGTTTCAATTACATTCATGTCCATAAATTAAGGATAATTCAGAATCACACCGAAAACGAACCCTAAAATACATATATCCCCCTTAAAATGACATTATTCATTTTCAAAAATCATATGAAAATAGAAGGAAGTCACCAGATGACATCGATAGTCACAATGATGAGAGTGTAAGAGAGGGACGTATAAGGGAAACAGGCTAAGAAGTAAAATTATTTGCAAGCGCTTTATATTCCTTTCAGTGCAATAACCGCATAGTTACAATACAAAGGACGCATTTGGATGCTTTTTTACGAGGTAGAATTATCAACCGTCTGGAATGTGAGCGTACACAGCTGAAAGTATCCGAGGAGCTTGGAATCGTCCAGAGTGTCATCTCCAGGTTTTGGCAAAGATTCCAAGATTATGGTAATGTGAGTAGACATTATAACCTGGGCATGTCAGAGGTCGTCCCCGAGTTACAATGCCGAATGTGGACCGGTATTTGGAAGTTACTGCCAAAAGTCGCAGACAGAGCACAGCATTAGACTCGTCAGCTCTCTTCAGCAACTGGTACGACAGTTTCAAGGCAGACCGTGTACAGCCGCTTAGGGAAGATTGGTCTATATGCTCGTAGAGCTGTCAGATGTGTTCCAAATGCTGCAATTCACTACCGCCTGCGGTTAGCCTGGAGTAGAGAGCACGAATTGTGAACAACATAACAGTGGGTTTGTGTGATGTTTTACGACGAGTCCAGGTTTAGCGTGCAGTCTGATTTTATCCGGATTTTCATATGGAGAGCTTCAGATACCCGTTAGCACCAAGAGAACACCATTGAGCGACACCGTTACGGTGGTGCATGATTGCTCGTTTGGGAAGGAATTATTCTGGATTCCAGAGCCGACTTGCATGTTCAAATTGGAATCATGGCAAGATAAGTCTTTCGGGACGTCATTCTGGAACAACATATAACATTTTACAAATAATTCTCATTTGTTTTGCTCCTCACTTTTTCTTTTCCTGAACTTACGTTATCCTTAATTTATGGACATGAGTGTAATATCATCTTTAAGATTTATACGAATATATGTTTCATGATAAAGCAGGATTCCAGTTCGGAAACCTGTTTAAGAAATATGAATTAATTATCAATTTTTTTAACTAATGCTATTAAAAAAGAATTTATTAAACATTAATTAAAAGGAATTGCATGATTCTTTCAAAGATAAATAAATACAATCAATTCAATAACCACGCTATTTTTGATAATCCAATTATTTTCCAGTTAGTTAATAAAAATTTGATTTCCGCTAAAATCACAAGCACACGCAATTGGTTGCCGGATTCAGTTCAGTTCAGTTATATTAACGTCCCGTTTACAGCAACACGAGGGCTATTTTGGGACGGACCTCGTAATTTTGAACCACGGTCAGATGACGAGGACGACAACTGAAGTGGCACCCCCCTCTCCACACCACACCACACCAGCGGGAGGACTTTGGCCTGACAGATTTAACGTGCAAGAGACCCCCTCACACGACGGATCTTCGGTGGAATCGGGTCTCGAACCTGAAACCCTCCGGTTCCGAAGCCGGGACTTTACCACCGGGCCACCGCGGCCCCCATTGGTTGCCGGAATTATCCTTCCTTGCATCTTCAAAACAATTAAAACATTTCATTCATACAAATTAATTTTCGTATTTGATTTATGTAAGTGATTATAACTTTTTTTTTCTTAATTCTAAGCTTTGGTTTTAAACCTATGGGATGAAAATATATGATTGCATTTGGCAATATGTGTGTGTGTGTGTGTGTGTGTGTGTGTGTGTGTGTGTGTGTGTGTGTGTGTGTGTGTATGTGTGTGTGTGTGTGTGTGTGTGTGTGTGTGTGTGTGTGTGTGTGTGTGTGTGTAAAATACAGTTTTATTCATAAATTCAAATGTTGTTCATTCCTGAAAAATATTAAGTATAAACTTTTTGTTTGTTAAAATTACGTTGTAATTGATTTCTTTATTTCAACACATGCGAGAAATTCTACATTTGTATTTATTTCATTCACTTGCATTTTCTTATTTATCCTTATCAATTGTGGTTTATATTAACACTACGTACTCTCACTTTTAGTATCTCTAAAATATGAACGTGAAATGCATTTAAGAATCATTACTTTTTTTCTTTAGAACTAATGCTTAAACGCTGAATGTCGTAGGGAAAATCTATGTGTCGAAGAAAGATAACTGTTCTTTATTTTATTTAAATATAAATAAAAAATATAAAAATCAGAAAGAAGTTGTTTTTATTAAAATCTAAAACATATCATCTTAAACGAAAGCTTCTTGTTAAACCCTGATGTGACCTATACTAGAAACAAGGAAATACTTTTGGTTCTGCATCATGAATTGGATTTTTCGAAATGCACTTAAGCAGATATAAGTTCATTTTATTTAACTTATTTCATTCGGTCACGTCTGCTAATAGATTTATTGGGTTCTGTTTTGTTTCATTTGAAATAGGAAACATACAAACTGATCTTCATGGATGAGCGTTTCCATAAAGATATCTTTTCTCGGATTATCATTAGCTTAATGCTTTGCATTCGTATTTTGTTTAAAGCCTACAGTGGAATGACGATTTTAGTCACACTGCTGCAGAACAATTTTAATGGAATAAAACAAAAAAAGTTCTATTCTGCGTTATGTTTCTAGAAGAGGGAACTGTTCAAACAAAAAAAGAATAAAAAATCTGATATCGACAAAATCATGGAGGTTTATATTAGAAGAAAAGATACAAAGTAATTTATATTGGTATATTTACTTTTCCTTTTTACTTATTCCAGATTTCCAAAATCATTCTCATCTTAATATTATTGTGCAGTTTATATCAATATCCAAACTGTCTTGTATTAAATTGAAGATCAAATACAAACTCTGAGAAGAACAGTGATAAAAAATTTCCAAAAATTAATATCAAAAAGGCTCTATTTCCTAATTTTAGATTCTTAATTATTCATATGAAAAATTGATTATTATTCTTAGAGCAGATCTCTTTAGTTTTCTTTTTTGTACTTAGTTTTGATTTAAAAACTACAATAAACTGGCAGGAACTAGCTGTGAACATCGAAATCAAATACACGTTAACATTTTTTTAATAAAATGTAAACACCAAATGCAAACTAAGACTTTATAATTATCAAAGACCAATGTGTTTTTTTGGTTGGTTCCTTCTCAATTTACAACAATAAAATTTAATTCCAAAATATTTTTCTAAATCTTTAAAATTTCGAAACTCATTTTTAAGTTTTGACCCCTTCCAGTTAAGATTTCATTTTCTAATTTTTATATATTGTTAATTATAATTATATAATTAATATAGATACAACTGTAATTTTTTTCATTATTAATATTTCTTCAGAAATCTTAAATGGCTTCGAATTAGCAGTTTTCGAAAAGTCTGAGCGTTTGTGTCATGCACTTCCACGAATTTCCCTTTTTTTGGGCACATTATCTGTTTCCTTTCAAATCAATTCTTCTGATGATGTGTCTGTGACTCAAGAGCATTTCCAAGAAACATTTATTAGTCGCAAAGCATGTCTTTGTCTTCTTGATAATATATCGCTATCATTAGTTTCATAATTAAAATCGGGTAAAGTTATGTTTATTTCTTCCGATGCTTCAGAATAACTCCATTCACCTTGATTTTCATAGTCTGCACTATTCTGATCCATTATGGTGTCTATTTCCCTACACATTTTTCCTTTAGTAAAAATATATATTTACCGAACTTATAATTACACTTAATTCGAGGGGTGATCCAAAAAAAAAGTTTACAAGGCAAATGAAAAATGTTGTATTAACAATAGAGACAAGACACAAATGTAATTTAAGAGACATATGTGGTGGTCAATTCTCTACATAATCAACAAACCTGTTGAGGCATTTATCACATCCCTGTATTGATAATAATTATGTCCTTGGCTGTTGAGCCAGCACCTTTTTAAACGCCATCGTCTGATACGAACCTTATTTCAGATAAGTGTCTCTTCAATGCCAGGAAAAGGAAATAGTCACTGGAGCTTGTATAGGGAGTGACTCCAGATCTCCCAACTAAACGTTTCCAGCAATCTCTCGCCTCGCTTCAAAAGAACATCGCCACTTGTTGTCTACTCATTGTTTCGTTGCTCTACACTTCTACGATTTGTTTGTGAATGTCCGATGGGGAGACATTCATGGCCTGTAGAAATCAACTCTGGGATGAAAATTTTCAAATTAGCCATATTATAAATAATATTAGAAATTTAATACACTTTTTCAAAAGTTTTTTATAATATAGAAATATCTCTATACGTATGTAGCAGAATACTTTTTCAGTTTCAAGTCACTTTCTCAGTTGAAGCGGGGACGCTTTTTTCCTAATTTTTGTATTGATATTAGTAAAAGCTTGAAATAATTGTCTTAGAGGCTTCTGATCTGCCTTTCATGTCTATAAATCTTTTAGGATCGGTCTACTTCGGGCCCTTGTTGTACAAATATTGCAATGTAAAGGCATCATCGAATTGCATCAGTTGTGAATCGGCCAGTTGTTCCGACTGCAAGTGGGTCTCCTTGCAGACTATGGGCCCTTGTGATGTGTTTGAGAGAGGGGAGGGAAGAAGTTTCTCTTGGAGAGAATTGTAAGAAGCTTCTTGCGCTTTTTCTCGAACAACAAATGAACAATAGATTTTATTTTGCAACAATATTTTTTTCAAGGCCTGGGCACAAATGCTACTCGCATTTTCTATGGATGCTGAGGTAAGACAGAAAGAAAACTATCCCTTAATGCTAGAGGCGACTGTCCTTGCGAAAAGTAACGAAACAATGTCTCCTCTTAGGCACCATTGCAGGCAGTGCAGCTTTTTGTCGTTTTATTTAATTATTTTCTTAAATTATGACTGGTAAAAATATTTAAGAGTAGCAAAAACATGTATAGTGATTTTACGGAAACATTCAACTTAAAAAAATTCATATATATTAATTTTTCGGAGCAATAAACAAGTTCTCTTATTCGGCAATTATTTATGTATCAAATTACTTTTAAGCGCTGTGGGTTAAAAGCATGAAAACTGATTCCCTAATTATAACTGATACTTGATTTTAACTTGAATAAATCACAGGGCTTTTTTGTATCACGTTGGCTTGAGTATCTATGGGAACATAAAAGCTTTCCCTGTCTCCTTAGATATTATTATTTCAATAGTGAGGGCTTAAAAATATATTGATCTAGTAATTTGAGGTAATTTCAGAAAATTTGTGAACAGTTATCTCAATTTACTTTGGAAAATGGGGTGAATGGTAATACCTTTATAAATTTCTATGTTGAAAAAATAATTGAAATCAAATAGAAATGAAATAAACTCAGTATTATCTTTAAATTGGCCTAGTTGGTTTTAAGTGTAGTTTCAAAATTACACTCACCAGAATAGTTTCTATCAAGTCAAGTTTCAAATTATAAAAAGCAGAAGCAGAATTGTTTTCCTATTCCGAATATCTCCTCTCAATGCGTATAGAGAAAATGGTGATTAGACCTTGTTTTGAAGAAACGTACATGGAGTGTGACCAAAAACCGGGATTGCGAATTTTTTAAAAATATATTTTGGAAAATACAGATGTGTTTCCCAGATTTTCTGTGTCAGCACCGTACCTTAGTTTCATTAAATTCCGTTTTTAAAGTTAATGGAGATTTCAGAGTTCGAAATTTTGAACCATAGTCATATGAAAAAGTTAAGGCACCACTCTCAATAGATATTTGTAACACAACATAAAAAAGTTTGAAGATCTTCAAAGACAAAATAAGCTTGTATCAGACACGTGTACACTATGATCTTCAACAGAATAAAGCAGAAAAAGGAAATATCCGTATCAGTAAAAAGAAAAATTGAATATTTTAATCTCCAGCAAATATCACGATTAACTGAATAATTCTTTGTATGGAAATCAAAATGGGATTCTATTTCAGACTTGCTTAGAGTAAAATTTTGCTAGTCTTATTAAGAGATTTTGTAAAAAAAGTTTTGGAATTTTGATAAAAAATGCTCTTTATTTAGGAATACAGAAGAGTAAAAAATACCCCTATAATATTAATATTTGCTTTTTCGAATGCGTCAGTTGAAATACTATTTATTATGAAGTCCCTTATTTTCATCAGGTTCATGAGTTCTCTTCTGTTTCAACATCTGATAGCAATAAAATATTTAAAAAATACATAAAGATCATATATGGTCTCATAAAATGAGTGTTCATTTTTTGCTTCAATGAATTTTTATTTCCTGTTGATGAACATAATGTAGAGAAAAATGAAGATAATATGTTATGCTTGAAAGGTGTGGGAGGTTTTCTTCTTCCCAGCTATTTTTTTCATTTCTTATATGTAGAGCGTGAATTCAATCAAATAACATAGCTATTTTTTATTTTCTAAGGGGAATTCAAGAATAATGAGAAAAAATTGCACTATAAATATCTATTGTAGCAAAATGTGAATAAATTTTAAATATATATATTTAAAAAAAAATCAACTCTGTGGCGTGATTTTAATTATGGAAAATGATATCGTGAAAGATACAGGTAAATGTCTTCAATTTTTAAGTCTGCTTTCGCTCATCAACATATTTATCTTTTTATTAAACATTAGATGAAAAATTCGAAATTTAATTATAATTTATTTTTTAATTGTGTTGCTATAACCAACTTAGCGTAACAACATTTAAAAAAGTTTCGCAAAATGTTTAAGAAATACTTTAAGAAAGTTACATGCTATGAGAAGATCAAAAGGCTTTATGAAGAATAATAAAGGAGGTTTCCTCAGATAAAATTGTAACTTTTTAACAATATATAATCTTTATTTTATCATATATAAAATTCAGAAAAAGTATTTTTCTTTGAAAAACTCATTAATCCAGATTTTGCTCTCATTAATTCGAATCTTGCTGTTGTTACTTATGACATTTTACAAGCCCGCTGACAGAAAGCTGCCTGTGATTTAAGCCTAAATTAGCGTCCCTTGTTTTTTCAGTAGCTCCAACTAGGGTCAAGACTACGACTTCGCAACTTTATGCTTCACATTCACTAACAGAATCCATTTTTACAGGGGGAGGGGGCACATTCACACTACTGACAGATAGAACACAAAATAACAACCATGCCAGAAACCGGGTCTCGAACCCACGACTCCCAGATCACAGGAAGACACGCCCCCCTATGCCAAATTCGAATCTTTAATACAAAATGGAGCCAGTTTGATGGATTGTTTTCTTGAATCAGATAAGATAATGCAAGGACTTTCCAGAAGGAGATATAAAAGTATTATTAAGAAAAAAATATAAAAAGAGTTTAACACACTGGTTATAAGTTTAGATCCAAAAATTTATCAATCCCTAAAAACCTAATAATATATATTATATCCTAATACAAAATAATCAAAATTATATCAAACAGAAAGACTTTTCCAAGAGTCACCCTCTGGCAAGGATTCAAAATTTGGGATTTTTTCTGTGAGGAATCTGACAATGCCTAATAATATTGCCCCCTCGTGATTCTTTTTTTATTTGATATAATTTTGATTATTTTGTATTCTTTTTTACTTGTCATACTGTTAATTTTTAGATTCCTCTGTATTTTAGTAGTAGCTACATTAACGCTCACTAAATACAATAATAGTTTTTTTTTATTTAATCTTGTTCAAATCCGAAATAATTTTTAGTTTCGTTTCCATAATTAGTTTCGTTTACTAAATTATTTTAATTTACTTTTGTTTCATAAATAGGTTTTATTTCATTTAGCTTTTATTTTTGTTTACTTTTTGTATTCCGAATTAAATATTAATTTCGATTCCGACATGATTAGTTTCGGTTTTCCGAAATAATTTAATTTTTGATGACTCTGGAAATTGGTTTTGATTATTGAAGGCTTTTATGGTTGATTACTTATATATATATATATATATATATATATATATATATATATATATATATATATATATATATATATATAACTATTGCATTGTTTTAAATATGTTAGATTTGGTATAATCAGAAGAAGTGGCTATAAATGTTCAGAGACGCGTAGCTATACAAAATGCTCTAGGCAATATTTGATATGCAAGAACTGCAAGGAGTACAAATCAAGAACTGGAATTCACATTAAAGTTTATCATAGCACACCGTCAAATTTCTGACCGGTGCTTATAAGAAAAAGTAAGAAACTTTTCAAGATTACTTATTATGGGAACTAAACCCACCTTGCCAGCAAACTGGACAATAATTCAGCATAACATTGAGAAAACTTGCAACTAAAATGTTACCTCACTTATTTGGGGATGTAGTTCCGAACACCCTATATTGTAGAAGAAAAAGTTAATAGTCTTCTTTTAAATTCGTGAGCTCCTGTTTCTACAAAAGCGAAAGGAATTATCGCTATAAGAAATAAAAATGTTCAATTAAGCTGAAACACATTAGTGAAAATATAATTGCATCTACCATCTCAAACAGAATAAGACTTGGCAGTAATTTCAGCCTATTTCCCATAATAATGATAATAATATAGAAAAGAAGAAAGGAATAGTAAACTGGGAAATCTACTTAGAGAATTAAAATCCTCATCTTTTCTAATTTACATAGTCCGTTATGGGGACCGGAAATTAAAGATCACAGATCTCAGGATGAGGTTGGGACATTTATTGGCCTGCTTCTACAATGCAATTTAATGAAGCGGAAGGACCCAAAATCAACTTTTAAATCAGCTAACTGGAGAAGCTGGGTGGATATTACAATTTCTACAAAACATCTGGATGAAAGAGCAGTAGATTAGAAAGTGATTGGAACTTTAAGTGACCAAAATTTTCTTGATTTCAAACTTCAAGTAATAGAGATAAATCTCACTTTAGAATAGCGCTGTGCAGAGTTTCAATTTATCGGGGAAAAAATTGATTTTTCGAAGCCAGTTTTGGAAAATTTAGCTGTTTATCGAAATCATGACCATGATTAATGGTTCAAAATAAGCGCGATACATTAAATCAAGATTCCCAATTAATTTGCCTTCTGGATCTCGTTTTGGTTAACAGTTAGTGTTTATTTTTGTTGTTCTTTGTTCTTTTTCCATTTGCTGCATAATTTTTGTCAATACTTCCATAAATACTGTCATATTCTAATGTATATTAATATTTGTTTTAAGCATGTCATTTGAGAATGAACTGTTTTCTGTTCCTTAACTAAATGAAACCATTATGGAAAAATAAGTGTGACTATGAGAATGCTGTTGACTGTCCTTTGTTTAATCGCTAAATATTCACCTTGAAAAATAAAAGCAAAATGGACGAATTCTGATTAAATCCACAATTTTATTCACAGCTCGCATTTTCACACTCAAGCGTACTCGCATAAAAAAAAATGCTGTTATACCTCTGCTTTCGCCTGCATTGCTTGCGGAACTCCTTTCAAAACAAGTTTGAGTGCACAATCGATCTTGATCGAACTCGGATAGCAACCGGATTATTATACTTTTTATGCATATTGAATTGCTACTGATACGTATCGAACTTTCGATATTTCTCCAATATTCAACATATATAGTATTTCGATACTTACCTAATTTTGGGCTATTTCGATATTGATCGAATTTGCATGATTATTGAGAATCAATCCTGGCAAAGTTTTGCCAATTTCCTTTCTCTTTTGAATTTGAAGGCATTGTTTTGTATATCGGTGTAAAATATGTGTTGTTCTTTTCTTTTTAATCCGCATGCTTTTCTGTAGTATACAGTTTTATATTTTTTAAAGAGTCGAATTTTTCTTGTTTTGTATCTTTTAAAAATGCTCTTTTCCAATTTCATTATACATTATTTTATTTTATAATGGATAAATCTTACTATTCAATTTATTTATTTTTGTTTCATTCAATTATATGGCACGTTTTTTCCAAATTTTCAAACAATATAAATGAGTTTTCTATTTTTTATTCAGGCTTATTTTTAAATTTTCAAATGCATATCATTTTGAATTGATTTAAAAATTGCTGCATTCAATTGACTCAAATTTTTGGGAAATTATTATTTTTCTGTTTTCAATACAAAAATATTTCAGTGGTGATTTTTCAATCTTTTAAATTCTTTTTATATCTCTTTTTTCTTTCCTTCCATTTTAAATTTTCATACTTTATTTTTATTTTTGCACTTCATTTCTAATTTTATAATATGCCAAAATGTTGGTAGAATAAATAGAAATAAAAGATAATTAGCAAGAATTTTAATATTCAGAAACACTGCTTTGTACTTGAGTGTTGGTTATTTTTCCATTGAGTTTATATTAATAATGATATATAATGTCTGATAAGGACTTTTTCTAAAAAAATGTTTATGCATTACACTATTTATTCGTATACAAATTTACCCTCCATAATATTTGTTATCAATGTTTTGCACATTTCAGAATTAGTATTTTTTCTCTTTTTGAGTTTTGAAGTAGTAAATTAAATCCTTAATTTTAATTATATAACATACGTATTATTAAAATTCTAATGCATATTTAAATCAAATCTACCAATAATGCTATTAAAATAAGAATACAAAATTTATGTAATTTACATAAAAAATTAGTTTTTTAAGACATCAAATTTAGAATTCAGGATTTATTAAAAGTATTTAATTTTATTTATTAAAATGTATTATTATGTCGGTGTCCTTTTTTTTATATACAGCGAATGAAAGAAACTGATTTTTTTTCTTAAATCAGCGGTAAAAAGGGTAAAATTTTAAAAGTTCTGATATTGAAAAAACGCAATATTGTAAACTGTAACATACAGACATTGCTTTGTCATTGACACAACTTAGTAAAGGTTTTTTAACACAATTACTTTCTGGCTATTTTTTATTCAAAAGAAAACGAATATTTTCATAATATAAAGTGAAACTTCCTTTTATATGAGTCGTTCTGATCAGTCATTATGTTCAAACATGCGACATAAGATCTAACAGCTATAAATAAATAATATCACAATGATTGAATTCGGTCGTCGTCCAGCCCTATTTCAGATCACAAGGACTGAGAACGCGAAGCGTCAATGAATTAGGCTCAAAGGAGGCAAAATACTATAAATCTATGGAAAGAATTCCAACAAAAACAAAGCATGAAGAATGGTTTAATGAATTGACTAAATTTATTCAAAAAATCTGACAGCAATTAAAATGCAAAATAAATGAATAACTCTGAGTCTCATGGTAAGATTTCTAATAGAAAGTGCCGAGAAAGCTCACAAGGACTTTCAGACACAAATATCAAAGTGAAAAGCATCAAATGAAAGGTCAAAGAGAAAAATGATATTTAAAAGAAATGGCGCCATATGCAAAGGAATTGTTGAAATTATCTGAATTTCTTTTCATTCAGTCGTCTTTCCTCTTTTAAGATTTAAAGCAGTGGATTCGTAATGTAAAATAATTCACTCTATGTTACTCTGACTTCCTTTTATTCTTTCTTATTTACAAATAGCTGATACCCGGCGTGTTGCTGCCACCGAAAAAAAATATTATGAACTGCAATTAATAAATAATTTGGCAATGTTTTATCGAAATAGGATGAACAGTGCATAAAATACGAATAAATATCCTCTTTTATATATTAGATTCGTGTATTCTTTTAGAATTGTAAAGCTTGGTGTTCTTTCAGAATGGTAATAAAAGAAACCATTTATTGAATATTTGGATTCGTTTAATATTCGATAGAAATTCTCAAGTTTCCTTTTAGATACTGTGATTAAAACATTTTCTTTCAAAATTCATTAAACATATAAAATATATACATCATAAAATCGTTAATATAGTTGAAAGATAATATTTTGAAAATTAAGATGGTGCAAAATTATTTGTACTATAATATTTAAGATAGTTACTACGAAAAACGCCAACATTTAATTAAAATTTAAGATCCCCAGGATTGGTCTCCCCAAAATTTTCACTCATAATCTGTAATAAAGTTATTAACACTGAAAATGACTTGTATGACATTTGTATTCAATAGCTATACAATATTGACCTTTAACTTAGATTTAGCATTTCTACCGAATCTATTCTGTCTCCTCGAAGAATTCGTTAAAGATTCATCCTTGGTAAATAGATGGGGCCGCGGTGGCCTGGTGGCAAAGTCTCGGCTTCGGAACCGGAGGGGTTCAGGTTCGAGACTCGATTCCACCGAAGAGCCGTAGTGTGAGGGGGTCTCTTGCACGTTAAATCTGTCAAGCCAAACGTCCTCCGACTGGTGTGGCGTGGTGTGGAGAGGGAGGGGGGCTTGTTCAGGTGTCGTCCTCGTCATCTGACCGTGGTTCAAAATGACGAGGTCCGTCCCAAAATAGCCCTCGGGTTGCTTTAAAACGGGACGTTAATATAACTAAACTTGGTAAATAGATGCAGTTGAGATCCGAATTTTTATTTTCGATAATTGTACTATGCCTATAACCATCCCGTATATGTAAACAATAAGCTGACCAAGTTTCATCGCAATCAGATGAACGTTTAAGAAAGGCATAGAGACAAGCATTCCTTTTTATTTATATAGATTCTATTTACAATATGTTACCATACACAAAAACTGTTTATTAGTTTCGAGCGTAATTAATTCCGACGTAAGATTTCTGAATGTAAGTTATAGCTCCAGCATATTTAGAATTAAATCTAGTTTTTAGCCAAAGGTACTCGTAATAGTAATTTAAGAAAAAAACCGTGACAACTTCGAAACTCTATGCAATCAAATCGCAAGAAACAATCCTTTCAATTACTATACAAACTTGCAGCTGGTAAATTGAAAAGAAAGCCATTATTATCCGCCGCCAATACACACACACAAAAACGATAAGTAGCTACTTTCAAGATGATGAAATTGATAATGAAAGCAGTATGAACTGGTAAGAAAAGCAAAAACTGATAAGAAAATAAATGGAAAAATACGAAAGAATACAGGAGGACAAACTAACTATTCCCGAAAAATAAAAATTGAAGAACAATAAAAAAGAGGGTAAAAAGGAAAGCTTCAGGACTGGATCATATAACTATGGAAATGTTAGATAAAATAAACCACAAAAATCCCAACATACTTTTCGAGCTTTACAACTAGCTTCTAGAATTAGAATCATTTCCAAAATTATGAACAATCTCAAAAATAAATCTTATCCCTAAATGAAATAGGGATTAAGAAAATCCACAATCTTACGGACCAATCTGCCTTATCTGCCAGTAAGATATTAGATAAATTTACTCAAAAATAAACCAATTATTTAACACAAATCAACACGGGATTTGTAAGGGATACTCGTATGAAACAGTCCACGATTCTTTATCTGAAAAATCAGCGCTACGATTAAAAACAAGACGAAGGCAACTATTATTTCTGCATCCGACTCAGTCTGAAGAGATTGTGTCTTATATGCTCTTCTAGAAATAAACTGCCAAATAACGTATTCTACTTAATTAAGGTTTACCTTCATGACAGAGGATAAACTTACAAAGATGAAATAGATATCTGGGAATTCTGTATAAACAGGGAGGTTCTGCAGAGTTCCTGCAGCGGTCCCCTCTTCTGGAATCTTATAATTAATTTAGCGCTTAGACTTTCTCTTCCAGAAAGCTGTTATATACAGGCATGCGCAGGTGATGTCCTTTTAATTGCAACTGGAGGAACAAAGGAATAGATAGAATTAATATGGAAATCTAATTATTGAAGAACTGATCGACTACAGAATTACCCACAAATAGCAATATAATGTGGAGAAAACAACTTAAATGCCTGTTACGGTTAGAGAATGACTGAGATCAATTGATTCCGCAAATATTATGATGAAATCTAAAGCAATTGAGACTTCAAATTACATTAAATATTTAGGAGAAAATTTGGATAGCAAACTCACATTTGCAAAACACTTTAACAAGCTAAATTAAAAGTGGATATGTTATAGTACAAATTATTAAGAACTGCAGATAGATTCTACTGGTAAAGAAAACACAAAACATAAGAATATTATACACCAGGGTAATCGAATCATTTGTCTTATTTGGATACGAGGTCTTAAAAAAAATAACGGACAAACTGAATTCTATACAGCATCGGTCCCGAATCGCAATGACAGCGAATTATAGAAATATAACAACCGAAGCACTTAAAGTCATAACTAGGATCCTACCCAAGGATCTTTGGGAAATGGAAATATACACAGTTTCAAATTGTAAGGCAAGAAAGAAAGTGTAATAATTGGGGATGAAATATTTGTTAAGAATATTAAAATAGAACACGATGTTTATGAAACCCATTCAACAAATTGGCTCGCCTTCAGCTTTCAAAGAGAACGATTAAGACTGGATAATATTGAAATATTCACTGATGAATATTGGACTCCAGAGAAATTGATAAAAAAAAGATACGTCTTTCTAATCATGCTACAAATTACCAATCCGAAATCTGAACTATGAAAATGGCAATTGATTGTTGTAAGGGGCTGAATGACTGGCATAGATACACTATACTCTCAGACTCTGTGTCAGTCTTCTGTGCAATACAATCGACGGACACCAAAAATAAAGAAATTTGGAAAATTAAAGAAAACTTAAGAAAGTCTAAAGAGAACAAACGGATTATATTATATTATATTAAGATTCACATCGGAATATGCGGAAGCGAGAGAGCAGATGAATATTCGAAAAAAGCTATATAGAAATACAAAAAAAGAAATTTTTAAAAATATATTGTAACTTTCCCCTGTCCCATTCATGATAAGCGTCATTTCCAGCCAGCTCTGTCTTACCTATTAAAACCCTCCGTTGCTAATTCCTCCAGATTGCCAGACGGGGGATCTTCTTGTCGCCGAGTGTCGTCATTAGTGATCTCAGCTGAAGGACCTCATGTGGAGTTCATTGTTTAAGAGAAACTTATTACTCCTTCAAGGGAAAGGCATGTCAACCCATCTGGATGCCAAATGTTTCCCGTTGTGAAGATTCTATTATTAACACGTGTTCCAGAATTGTCAGTTGCGAGGACACATCATTGATGGTCAATCCCCACGCCAAACTTGAGACACAAATGAGGGCAATTTGTTGAACAACTATTGGGTGGTAGAGAGCCCAAGTGGACGAATGGGAATTGAGAAGGCGGAATTGGACAGAGATAAAAGGCGGGTTTTTCTTTGAGGAGGGAGAGAAGAATTCTTCTTGAATTGCGGACTAGTGAATGACGCTCCACCCTGGAATAGCCGTGCTTACTAACAACTTGTTAGTGTCTTGTGGTGTGATTTCTCCAAATTGATGGAAAACTCTTTTTTAAGATAAATCTTTAGCCTTCTACTGTTGTGTAAATATCATCAACTTCCACATAGTGTAGATATCAAATATTTTAACCTAGATAAGAAAAAGTTGTTCTTATGTAAATTTATGGTTGTAAATAAAAGAATTGTCTGAAATTCTACTCTCTTATTTGATCGGTCAGGATCAAGACATTACAATATGGTAGTCGTAAAATAATTTCAAGTGATAAAGAAAGAAATTAGAAGAAAAATGACTATGCAGTAGCAGGATAGATAGATAACATAGTGCAAATGATGCATAAGATATAAATTCATATCAGAAATAAACATTATAAAAAGAATTTTTCGCTCGATAATATTGCAAATTATATAGGGCATAGAGATTTTCTGAATACATTTACAGATTCGGAAGGATGCAAGACAACACACGTATATGCAGGGCAAATAGGCTCAGTTCCGCACTACATTACAGAATGTATCAAATTCATGAAAATTAGTGGAAGACTGGTTATACACTGATGGGGAAAAAAATCCCAACACCAAGAAAAAATTATTGTACAGTAATGAAATTTTAGGAATACATTTGTCCAGGTAACATATTTAATTGATTAAAGTTTCAAGATCACAGGTAGAGCCATTGGCGAGAAGAGCCATTTCAAATGTGAAATTTTGGTACATTAGTAACCGGTGTAACCGCCAGAATTTTGAATGCAAGCATGCAAACGTGCATGCATTGTGTCGTACAGGTGTCGGATATCAGTTTGTGGGATGGAGTTCCATGCCTGTTGCACTTGGGCGGTCAATGCAGGGACGGTTAATGCTGGTTGTGGATGACGCTGGAGTTGTCGTCCAATGATATCCCATACGTGCTCGATTGGAGAAAGATCTGGTGATCTAGCAGGCCAAGACAACATGTCGACACTCTGTAGAGCATGTTGGGTTACAACAGCGATATGAGGGCGAGCGTTATCCTGTTGGAAAACACCCCCTTGAATGCTGTTCATGAATGGCAGCACAACAGATTGTATCACTAGACTGACGTACAAATTTGCAGTCAGGGTGCGTGGGATAACCACGAGAGTGTTCCTGCAGTCATATGGTTTGGGGAACAATTTCGTAACTCCAGGAGTAGGCCCTGTGTGTCTAGGCCGCAGACAGGTCACTAGCAGGCATTCACCTGGCCTCCTTCTAACCAACAAACGGCTATCACTGCGACCAAGGCAGGACCGGCTTTCATCAGAAAACACAACAGATCTCCACTCCTTCCTCCAATGAGCTCTAGCTTGACACCACTCACGTCGCAAACGGCAGTGGTTTGGAGTCAGTGGGATGCACTGTACAGGGCGTCTGGCTCGGAGCTGTCCTTGAAGTAACCGATTTGTAACAGTTCGTTGTGTCACTGTGGTGCCAACTGCAGCTCGAATTTCAGCTGCAGACCCAGTACGATTAGCCACGGCCATACGCCGAATACGACGGTCTTCCCACTAAGTAGTACCACGTGGCAGCCCGGAACCTGGTCTTCTTGAGGCAGTACCTTCCATTGAACACTGCCGCCAATACTCATGCACAGTGGATACATTCCTGCCAAGTCTTTCAGCAATATCGTGGAAAGAAAAGCCACCTTCTCGTAGCCCTACAACACGACCTCGTTCAAACTCAGTGAGCTGTTGATAATGGCTTCTTCGTCTTCTCAGAGGCATCCTCGACTAACATTAACCCACTACGGCAAATCTCAACTGTAAATAACGATCATGAAGCTTACAGCGCTTATTTAAAGCAAACCTCATTTGCATGTTCACAGTGTCGCTACTAGCGCCACACTTACGCACGTAGCTCGAAATTTGAATAGACGTCATCTTTCAGATGTATAAACACGCCTACCAAATTTCGTTTATCTAGCACAGCTCCTTCCTAGTGTTGGGATTTTTTTTCCATCAATGTAGATAATAATTTTAACACTATATCACAATAGCCTGTAAGTTAAAAAATATTAAGAGAAGTGATGGAAAGGATTTATAGCCTTTTACCAGACTAGCAACCTGTTAGTTTGAAGATTCTTGTAACTTTTGTTGGCCCTTGTTTTCTTATGCAAAAATAGGATATTTGCTGTTGTTACCAATGGCGCTTTACAAGCCCCCCGACCGATAGTCAGCGATTTAAGCCTAATTTAGCGTCCCTTGTTTTTCGGTAGCGCCAACTAGGACCAAGAATACGACTTAGATACTTCATGCTTCACATTCACAATACTCACAGATAGAACACAGAATAACAACCATGCCTGAACCGGGATGCCTAGATCATGTGGAAGATAAGTTACCCCTATGCTGACAATTGCATATTTATGAACATAACAGCCAGTTACAATAATCCCTGTTTATATGGGTTAGTTTTTTAGTAACGGGATGACTGATTGGAATTTTAAAAAAAAAAAAAACCAAAAGGTCCTATTATACGATTCTGAGAGAACTTTTTTTCTGGTTAGAATCACGTTTCTTTTAAAACCATTGGCTTACAACCTTGATCTATGGTGATTTTAATTTCAATTGGTTTAGGATGGGCAAGAAATAAAGTAATAAAATAATGTAGAAAAATTATAACATATACGTTTTTTTAAATTACAAACGTAATTATTGATTATCATCATCCTTGCAAAAGCAGGTAGGGAATTATCGAGAATGAAGGGCAATATTTACGAATGCTTAGGTTAGGATTTCTATTTCCGTTAGACTGGAGCTTTCCTTATTCTTAATTTAAATTACATTTTATTTAATTAATAAGCAAAATTAGTTTGTAGTGGTTTATTTCAACTTATTTTATGAAGTCATTAGTATTTACCCATTTGATTATTTGAAATTATTGATGTTGTTGATTTATTAATTATGTGTTTTATATTAAATCTGTCATATTTTTAAATTATTTACTACCTTTTAATTGAAAAATTATTATTTTCTCTTATTATTCTCTCTTTTGAAGACAGTTTTTTTAAATTCGAATAACTGGATAAATCTAATTTTTATTCTTACCTTCAACTTCGAAACTTTATGCATATGTTTGGTATTTGTTATTTGCTAACTTGTTAAAAATATAAACAGCGGCGCCATCTATGAAGTATAACATGATTTAAAGCAGGTATTCAAATTTTTCTTCAAACGACACTTTTTGGGGGTGGAAAAATTTTCCGTGATAAATGAGATTAAAACATTAAAAAAATAATTACATGTAAAATGAAGTTAAACCGAAATATATATATATATATATATTGCAAATTTCAATACTGTTTTTTTAAATAATTTAAAAAGTTTTTTCGCATATAAATATTAAACAATTTGAATTATGTCAATTTCGCCCTCTCCTTCCTGTTTTTTACCTCAATAATATATTCTTTCTTGTTTAAAATGACTTTGCGTTACTATACACATGCAAGAAATATCGAACTTTTTGTTTGAAAATTCTCGAATGTTTGATAACTACAGGAAGTGGCATCATCATATCAGAAGAGTATCAAAGGGGTTTACATGAAAGTCTCATTTCTTATTTAAGAGCACAAAATTAATTTTATAACGAATTTTTATCGAGATAGTACAACTCTAGTTCCTCAAGAACGAAAATAGATTGATCTAACTTGCTTTTCTTGATGATTCTCAACCACTGGTGTAAAAAGTTGAAAATGAATAGAGAATATTCCACCGCTTTAAAATTTAATTTTTCCTTTCTGAAACATTAAATAATGACAAATGATTTCATCTTAATAATTCAGAAACTAAAATTTAGAGATGTACTAGATGCAGATTGATTGAATGAAATTATAATATGAGAACAATATCAACTCTTTCTATGCTCTTGTAGAGATGACAATTATTTTTCCCAAAAAATGTTCGAATATAATATTGTTCGTACGGTTAAATTTATGCTCCTTTGCAAAAATCCGATATGAATTCGAAAACTAATTTTTTATTACTGTACTGCTAATGATCTACTTTTCTTCTAGTAAGAAAAAAATCAGTAAAGCGTAATGTAGAAAATAAATTTCCACTGTGAATTCCTTCAAAGTCAAAGATTGAATAAATATCTTTTAACAACAAATGTTTTGAATAAAAGGATTTTTCCCCCTTTCGAATTCCGTCTTTTAGCAGGTTTACTAAGTTTTAAGTTTTTCTTGAAACTTAGTTCGACGCGCTTACTGATAATGATTGAGAGCATGCGGCTGATTTTTTCATTTGCCTCCTAAATAGGATGAATATGGGTCATAAAATCGTCTGTTAAGAAAAATACCATTTAGAACTATTCAACGCGTAACACTTTAAAAATTTTTCAATGGTATTTCATCGCAGTATATGGGAAAACACTTTCAACGTCACATTGTGAAGAAACTGTTCCGAAGGAATTTGTGAATCCCTCAGTTCTTTTCAAGTATATTCATGTCTCAGAAATCCTATGACAACCTTTGATGTGAAGGAAATGTTCAGTAGCATAAAATATTTAAAGCACTCCTTAAACGCATTTCAAATGAGTTCTAACTACCCACATATAAAATGCAATGACTTGGTTATTGAATCGAAATACAGCTACCATATCTTTTTTCACTCATTGATGGCCAAAAAACTTTTTTTCTGTTGTGTTATCCATGAAATGAAATGACAGTGGGATGATGTCGAAGTTGCGTATTAAATTTCTATATTCATTTCATCTATATTCTACTTCATTTCGTGTAATATTATTACTGTAAAAGGTCTCGAGGTTATCCAATGTTCCTGGATAGTTCTTACGTCACAGTGGCTTGAAACAAAGATAAAAACTGATGATTCAACCTAAACAATATCCCATAGCTTAGAAATTCTAATATACTTATTGGGATTTCTGAGCTATTGTGTTTTGTAATATCATGAAGCAGATAGATTCAACGTAGCTCATCGGCAAATAAAAGACTTCCAGGCGAATGATAATATTCCAAATTTTCAAGAATCATGTTCTACATAAATATAAATTCATATAAAAGAACTGTGGAAGCTAAATCCCTGATATCGTAGCAATGTTTGTCATCGAAGAAGAAATTAAAGATATTATGTAGTAATCGCAGCGCAGTTACTACATAACATCGGAATATTTCGAGAGAAAATATTTTTTAATAAAAAAGATCCCTTGTAATGTAGCCAAATTGTTTCTTCATACTTGAATGATTTCTTAGTTCATGAATAGATTCCAAATATTATGTTTATAGAAAGTTAATGCTGTTTGGAGCTTAGTTAGGCTTTGATTTTAAATTGTGCTACATGCTTTTGCCGACAAAATGAAATGCAAAGAAATTTAAAAAGAAACGGAAGCTAGATAGTATACGTTACTGAGAATAGAACTGGTAAAACAAAACATAAAATAGTACAATACTTTGAATGCTAACCAAACAGCAGTCATTTTTTCCACATTTTGTCAGTTCCATAACACTTTAATTTGGCTCACTACAATAAAAAAAGATAATCACAGAAATAATTATATATTTTAATGGGTAATTTTTTTTATATAAAATATATTATTATTACAAAACTATCCCACTTATGAGCTTCTATCAACTGTAATAATATAAAAATTAAATGCCGATATCTACGAGAAGTAAATCATAGTTGTAGCTTATTTAAAATGAAGATGCCTCTGTTTCACGTTTTAGCTTTTTGGAATTTTCAAAGAGGGAGTAAGGGGGGAGAGAGTAAGTAGCTAATCCTTCCAGGATAAGAATTTTCCAGTACTGACTTCCTAGAGATAGAGAAAGTGGCTTAGTAAATGATTTCCTACTTTATCCGATTGTAATGGATAATGACTGCAATGCAACTTCAGGACTAAATACTTTTCTGGTCACTATGCTGAAGTTTTCAAGCTTAATCAATACAGGTATATTTATCGAATTGTTTTTGATTTGGTATTCTTATCGAGAGTATTGAATTTAGCCCCTCATTAAACTAACGATCAACTTTTTTGTAAAATTGTTATTCCTTTTTCAACAGTTTTGTATGGCTTTAGTGTTTAATTCTAAGCTCGTTTCATTTAGAGAAAAATACGATTAAAATTTTAATCGGTCTAGAGCGTTTTCTGTACGATTTCTTTTATTATTAATTTAAAAGCCTAAAACTTTGTGATCGATCCTCTTTGTAAGGAACATTTTTTAAAACCATTTTACATATTTTGAAATTACTATGCGATCGGAAGAAGCTTTGAAATATTACCTGTTCTATGAAGTGTTCTGATCAATGGGAAATGTTGAGAACACTCAGGGCTTCGGAATTGCGTGATTCTTGAAGTGGTTAATGTAACTCTGACTTTCGCGTATCTATCGCAATGAAGCAATTTTTTTTCTTTATTTTAATATTTGTGTTCCCTTTCACTTGGCATAAGTGGTAAGTTGAGTCAGATTTGTACTTGCATTTATTGATGCATAGTAAAATTCATATTACACGTTGGTCTTCAATGAGAAATCTATAATTAATGTACAGGTGTTTAAAACATTATTGCATAGAATGTACTTAGGCAAACGCAATACCCCATCATAAAAATACCATTTAGAGCATGCGAAATCCCATCTTTTCGAAATCCTTCCTTTATAAATAAAGAAAAAATCATGTTTTCATTACCTATTGCAAAAAGTAACATTTCCGCTCTCAATGCACATTTTTTGGAACTTAACTACTTTTGGCAGGTAAACTTGGCAATCATGTAGAGGAACTGCCGAAAATATATTGTAATGAATTCATCCCGTCCGATCAATAAAGAGGGTAGCGTTAAGTGACAATCTCTTTTATTTACAGCCTTATGTACATAAAACAACTCGTTTTCATCTAGGTTAAATGAAATATTAATATTTACAGCACAGTTGAAATTCTAAACAAGAAAAGTTCCTCGAATAATTTCGGAGAAACAACTTCATAGGAACAGCTATCAGGCTACTATAGGAGTAGCTCTCGGAATCCACCAAATTTCATTCGAATGGAGTTTTATTCAGAAGCTCATTATCTCACGATGCTTCTCCCTTCTCCACAGCACATCGTCGTCTCTCTCCAGAGCACCACGCACTGTTCCACAACCCCTCTTGTTACTGATGGTTTCATCGAGGACCCGGCTTGCGAAGCAAGGCTATCTCCAAACCTGTCGGTGTGAGTTCCTGGAACCGTTCAATACCCTTAGCTGCGAGCATTCAGATGGAAAAAAAGCGAAGATCGCTTGAGGCGTCTGCAAGCATGAGCGTAGGAGAGTTGTCTTAGCCAATTAGAAGTCTTCAATACCAGAGGGTGTGGAGAGAGATGATTTTCTGTTTACTTTCGAGTTTTCAGGTGGGGGTTGTAGGCGCTTGGATAGACTATTGTTCTTTGAGGACCAATCGGGAAACGTGGCTACTAAGGTGGACTTGAGCAACCAGTTCAAGTTAGCAGGGCATTGCTGAGGATGAGTTTTCTTGTTTCTTTGTCTGTGGTTAGTTCCTTTTTGGCTACTTTCCGTATTCCGGGAAATTCTTCAAGCAGGGCTGTGATTTCTCTGAAGACTTATTATATCTTAAAATTTATCATATCTTTAAATTCAACTACTTTTTATGGGTTCTTATTTCTTTTGCCTTGGTTTCTTTTACGTTGTGAGCTGCTTCTCTTGCAATCTGAGCTCATCTGCGAGTCTAATTCATCTCTGGGCGCTTGCTTTCTTCCGCATTTTTTATGTTCGTTCTGATAACACCAGCAAAGGATCTTCTCAGGGTGGAGTAGGATCTTATAATGGGATAATTTTTGCGCCTGTCCAAGAGACCAGGCTCCCAGTTTCTATGCAGTTGATGCATGTCGGCTCTGGAATCTTTTCCTTAATATAGCATTGCTGCGTCGGATGGTCTTCATTACACTTGAGGCAGCGCGGATTGCATTTGCGATTCCCCGCGCTATGAAATAATCCTGCGCAGTTAAAACACATGGTGACTTTAGCAGGTTTTCTGTAGGTTTTAATCTTTATTCTTATGTAGAAGAGGGACTTGATATTATATATATTGCTATATTTTCTTATTTTCTTTACCTCAGCAAGGTAGATTAGATGTTGGGTTTATTTCTGAAGTTTTTCAGCTGCGAGATTCTCACGATACTGAAATTTAACTTCTCTATCTCTTTCTTGGTTTCTTTTTTACCCTGGTTTCCTGGGAGGCCTTTAATAACTATTTTAAGGGGTCGTTCTGCCGGTTCTTCCGATAGGATAAATTATTTTTTCATATTTTTCAGTAGCTCGATGATTTCTTTTCTTTCCTTTTTGCTTACGGTGGTGATTTTGATGAGACCATTTACGAACTTATTTTCGGCAAATATCCTGCAACATCAAATTGTAATCTTTAGAAATCTTTAAATCTATGGCTGGTACTTCTTTATTGATTGGGTTTTCATCATTTTCGAGGGCTTGGAATTTATTATGGACTATTCTTTCTTAGTTATCTGTTGAGTTTTTTTTTCTCTTGGCGGCATATCTTGTTCTCACTTCTTGAAACGATTGTTCCGTTTCCATACTGGGGTTTACGTCTGTATCTGGGTGATTTTGGCAGAATTTCATTAGGCCGGAGCTTAAAATTTGACTTCTTCTTCTAAGGTTTCTATTTGGGTTCTTACTTCTTTTGCCTCGTTGAGGTCGTCGAAATATTGCCTGGTGGTATCCTGTTTGCCGGTGACCATTTTCTGCAGGGTCATTTCAAAAGATTCAAGTGTCTTTTATAAGAATATCAATCTTTCCGTGTTTCTCTGAAGGTGCTTGGCGATATCTGCGCTGTTGGTGGGATGTACGGTGCAATTTGGACGGATACATGGGCCTATTTTTGCCAATTTAGCTATTTCAGATTCACTGAGTCTTTGGTGTTTATTTCTTATCTTTTCTGCGCCTTTTCTTTCGACTGTGTTATGGTTATTCTTCACGTGATATTCTTTAATTTATTTCTTAATTTCTACGATCTGTTGGAATTCTCCGATCCTTGTTTCGATTTCTGCCACCTGCCTGCAACGTTTGAATATTTACCCTTGACATCAATAAAACTAGAGTCGTGACTACTCATAGATACATTGGTTGAACATCTGCACTCGCTGCGATTGTCTCCCTCCATGGCTGGAGACGGAACAGTCCCTCTTCACTAGCGCCTCAAACCCAACTCGACTGAGAGCGTGTTGGACGAAACCATTTTTTCCACAGGTTGGTAAGAGAGTGAGTGACAGCCTTGCTGGGATTTTACGTCATATCCGTGTCGGGCTCGTTCGTTTGCTTTTTTAAATAATTGTAAGAAAGGAAGTTTGTTTGTCAATATATATGTATATATTAGCATCAATTGTTTTGTGTGGTTATATATATTTTTCTTCTATAAAAATTTTCAAAAACTTGTTGACATATTTTCCTTCATCGAAGTGATTATATGAAGATTAAGCTAATATCTGAATAATGTAAATAAAAGTGATTTCATACCCAGTTAGTATAATCGTGAATAAATAAACTTATTTAGGATCTAACGCAGTAAATCAATTTAATTCAAGAATTACTTTTTGGAAATTATTTTATTTATTACCTAAGTATGCTTTTTTAATGTCACTCCTCGAACTTCTTACATAAATTTTCAGCTTGGTGAAGAATTATACAAAATGTATACCACTTTATTTTATACTCATTTTCTTATGTTTTTCCCCTTCCTCAAATTTGCCCATTTGCCCAGGACAAATTTATTTTGTAGTAGATTCTGTTCCTAAATTGAACTATTTTTTCAATCAACTATGCATTGTGATATTAAATAGATATTCATACAAATAAATTATTGCCATTCAGAAAGAGCATATTTTTAGATACAAATTAAGAAGAGGTAAAGTAATGAAAAGTATTATAGAATTGTCTGTCTGCAATCAATGTATTAGATTATGGTATAAATTAGTATATTCATTATAACAATGTTAATTAGGGTAGGTAGATTTGAGATTTATATATTACAAAAATTATGTGAATAAAAACTAATAATTGCTTTTCAAGTTAATAACAATATACTACATAACTTGAATGCTTCCTTTAATGTTTTATAGGCATGCAAGTGTGTATATTTAAAAAATATTTTATCATTTTATCATGCTAACGTTTTTATTTGTAGATACTGTGCTAGTAATAACTACTTACATTCTCAATAACACTGATGAAAGTTTCATGTTGATTTTTAATGTTTTTCAAATTTATGTACATATGATCTAAGAAATTACAAATAGATTTATAATTATTTTGTATCGGAATTATCCTCCCTTTCTTTTCTAAATTTCTCGAAAACAGAGGAGAGTTACCGAAAATGGAATGTCGAATAAGTTGGTCTTTAATCCTAACATGAGTTCCATTAAATATTTTGGTTGTAAAATGGTACTTTTGTAGCAACAATGTAGGCGTGGATTGCAGAATCTTTTTAGGAACAAGTATTTAGATACAGAAACCCCCAGTCATATGCTTTTTCAGTTTTAAAAAAAACTCTCATTTCCCTCAAATTACTGTACATTATATCCTCAAGGACAAAATATGCTTAACTACAATATTCTATAATAATTTTATTCACACGCTATAAAGTTAAGTGAACTTCTTTGTGCTTCGTGAAAAAATTGCTTATGTTGAAACTCCAATCGATGCCCGGATTGGAATGTCTACTTCTTCATTTGACTAAATTCTGAAACGGTTTATAATATTAGGAAGCTAATTTAAGAGGACTAATATTTCGAAATAGAAACCTAAACTGAAATTTTAATTGTTAATAGTTATAAGGAAAGAAGTTAAACAACCTAAAGCAAAAGGGTAAAATTAAGGGAAATATATCAAATTTTGATTCAAATAAAGCCCAAATCGAGATTGATTGATTTTGAATTGCATGTGAAGGAAGACACAGCTTATAGAATGTCGAAATTCATTTAAAAAATTCGATGAGGATATGAATTCGGTAATCAAAAATACATAAATATTTGAATTCAGTTTATAGAAATCAATGGCCCAATTTAGTGTAGTTTTTTTTTAGAACGAGGACACAATTTTAGTAATGTATAATCTTTCTATTTTAAAATATATTTCTTAAAAAGATATTTTTTATAGTTTAAAAACTACAAAAAAATCTCCCCTTTTATTGAAATTACTTTTTTATGACTTCTGAATAAAGAAATAAAAAATGTTTCGGTGGTTCAATGCAATAAACTTTTCCTATTTCTGCGTTTAAAATCATTTTTTTCTAAAATCAAGAATTCATAGAACAACAATATTTTTCTGTTTAAGGTCTTTAACAGAATAGTCAATGTGTAGAATGAGCTAATTCTATTTATAAACCATTTAAGTTACAGTTTTTATTAAATCAAATATTTGCGTAACTCAAACTAAAATTCGAAGTCATTGCATACTTATATTTTTAGCACAGAACTTCAGTTTTTTTTATCATCATACACTTATTCATCAACGTGATAACGTCCTCTATAGACTTTTTTTCTTTTGAATTTTTTCATAAAATATATATAATATTCCAGATAAAGTAGGAAAATTATCGATGTAACAGTGGTAATGATCATGCGATATGAGTTAAGAATTAAAAATTTGAGTTTGCATATTCTCCTTGAAGATATGATCGCGGGAATTTCATCTTTAATTTTTGGATCAAATTTCACGCATGTTACAGCAGAAATTTCAAAATCTATGATTGAACATCCGTAACTCCACTTAGAGTCTTTTAAAATATTTTATATTTATACATAAGTATCTTCCTTTTGCAGGAGAAAAGTGCTAATATAAAGTTAGGAAGATATTTATTTCCTCTAAGTAGTTTCCAATATCCGCTTGTAAAGAATCAATCTGCACCATCCTAGTAAAATTTTCTCTCTTCTGAAGAATATCTTTTCCCCAAAGGCAATAATTCTCTCAGCTGATCTATTTTTACACGTATGTATCAGCAAGCAAAGTATTCGAGTGTTCAAATAATTTTAACTATTTGAATGGAAGATTGGTAATTGCTTACAAATATTTAAATAATTAAAATCTTTTATATTCTTCTCTGTGTTGTCAAGTGAAAGAAACAATTTTTATAAAAGAACTAATGTTATGGTTGCATCAGTACATTCTTTGTAATTGAGCTTTAACAGCTCTAACATCAACACCTTAATTATGGTGCCAATGAGCAGATTTTAAATGAATCCTCGTTTTAAAACACTACTATCTGCAATATTTAATTCTTCATATTCGACAGTCGGTTGTGAACACTTAATGAAAGAACTTCAACGAAATATTTTTTGTATAATTAGAAACTATTTGTATCTTTGATACAAGTATTAAACTTTTATTAGCTTTAGACATATGCTAAAATTAAGCTTTGATGTGTAAAATCTATTTTATCATTCATATTTAAGGCGTAACTTTTTACAATTTTTCTATTTTTTATTCAATTTTTTTGCAATTATTTTTATTGTTTTAGTGTTTACCATAGAATAAGAGCAATTTGAGCAAAATAAGGCTTTGTGCGGTTTAACCTATTCTACCTAGAAGGATACACATATTTGTTAGCACTATTTTTGCAGATTTAAATGATGGCATTCTATGTGGCTGAAGCCTCTCCCCCTTTAACTTTTCTCAAAGCAAGTGGAAATACTGTTTTTAACTCTCGTATTGAATATAAATCTTTTATTCCTGTTATGTTTAATTGAAGATATGCCTTAAAAATGATATCAGATGATTTAATTTCTGCTTACACTGAAATTTTATTCTAATAGTCTAGTAGAGTTTTTAAAAATTGCAATATCAAAAACGTTCTATGCTGGTCTTTCTCAGATTATAGAATAATTCTACAAAAGCATCAAACAATATTACACAATTATTATAGAATCATTTTGTTTCAAAAGAGTCTTTCACTCTGACAGTTACTTTAAATTATCTCTAATTGCATTCATTTTCTTATAAGATGTTTGTTTATAAGGCATTATGAAATTATATTGAATTATTGTCCGGGTTATTTCTTTAGGCGTAGTTTTTTTTAGTACAATGATGATTAAATTTTAAAGAATATTTCCTACACAAAGAGATCACTGACTTGAAATGACTTCCTGTTAAATGACTTTCCTCCTTTAATATTAATGGCAAATAAATTCTGAACTCTCGGAAAAGAACTGGCAGAAAAAAAAATATTTGAAGAACCTATTCATTTGTTTTAAGAAATACATTCAATATGTTAACATTGTATCTGTGTAATTCCTCATTAAGATAGATCTTTTAATTGCTATATAATTTTTATTTACTGATTAGTTTGTCACTAGCAAGAAACCAAAAGTTTTACTCTTTGCATATGAAATTCGAATGTAGTTTTGAATTTAAAAATAATGACGACTTTAAAAATATTAAATTCCTTTCTGAATAAAATATAAAATGAGTAAAAAAAGTGGCTTTTACTATTCATAAAAATTTGATAAATAATAAAACAAAAAATATGCATGCATTAAGACATTTTTCGGTAGAAGAAATTAATGAACTATGGTGGAATTTCATCACTTTTTCCAATTTTTAGACATTTATTCAAAATTTTCAGATATGATTAATAAATTAAATATTCGCCAGATTTTCTAATAATAATCATTAATATATTATTAAGTGGTTAAAACATTGAAGAATGAATGTAAAAGTCTTGGACGAAAATTATTTTTATCCATTCCATTGGCATAACATGCCTAGATACGATTAAGTTGTAATGAATGGGAAAATACCTTGTTTATGCTTTGAAACGTAGGTATTCAACAAATCATCAGTTATTAGAAAATCAATTACGAGATGGATTGTTGTTAAATTTATGATTATTATTGATTGAAAGACAATAATGAAATATGTCAACCTAAGATATTAAAACAACTTCAAGAATTTTTCCTAATTTAAGTTGATTGTATGCCAATGATTGATATCCTATCTACTTCAGTGCCGTTTTTTACAAAATGATAATAGTTATTGCATATTTTAATATGGAAATTATATAGTTTCACTGTATTTAATGTTTATCTATATCATGCTTTATTCTTCAAAGATTGGCAATTATTTCATGTCCTAATAAAATTTAGGTGGCTGATTAAGATTTTAAAGATTTCAGTGAAGAAAGAAAAAAAAAAGATTTTCAATTGCATACGTTTAACTCATTACCTGTTCAGTTATAATCATGAAATTCTGTGTTTATTTAAAAACGAGTTTTTTTTTAACAAAAACATATTGTACTTGTAAAAGCATAACAAGTGAAAAATATGGCAGCAATCAAAGTGATTTTTACATAAACAAATGCTAAAATAGGTATTTCATTTGACGTTGCTCTCGAAGTAACAGTTCTTGTGGTAAACGTAATCAGAACGAAATATAAGTATCTTTTCCTCTGTAAAAATTTGAAGTCAAAATATCTACACAAAATTCTTGTATCCTTCGAAGTTCTTATTATTATATAATATTTATTTATATATATATATATTATTTATTATATAATTTCTGGTTCATGAAATTTTCAGCAAAAAGGAGTACTTAATAGTATTTTTATCATATTGATGTTATAGTTGCCAATAATATTGGGACAAATATTGTGATCATGTAACAAGAAATAAAGCCTTCCCATGACACAAAAAAAGGCAACATCAGCAGACTGAAAAAATACTTCTTGTAAAATCCTTTCCAAGTCATGAAATAGGGAAGCGTAAGTGCTAGCAGATAATATTTCGTAGAAGTTTCACTCTTCGTTAGCCAAAAAGCCATGACGAGAAATATTATAAAATACTTCAAATAATGACCAAAAGATAAGGATTGCTTTGTTTTTCTTTCTCTTTCTCCTGATAAGGGATAACGGACTCTATCATAAGCTGTGAGAATCGCTTCTCTGGCTCCATCCCATTTGTGAGGTCCTTCGAGTCTGTATTGATATGGTAAAGAAGGACCGAAAGCAAGAGCTTTATAAAGTGTAAAATCAGTAAAGAACAGCTTCCACAAATTTGGTTTACATCCTATTTCAGTCGCTATATCATCCATGTATGGGATATAATCAACTCTAACTGACATTTTTTCAGATGGAGAAAATCTTTCAGCATTTTGTTGATGACGTGTTTTAATTTCTTTCAGCATGTCTTCCTCACTTGGAAGTTTACAGTGTCCGCTGAGAACTTGAGCAGCCCATCTGCATTGCATTTCGCCGAGAGGAAAACCTGGTCCCAGTGGTAGAAGGAAACCAATAATTGCTAAAGTAGGATGCTTCAATTGGGAGGGGAACACACATTTGTACAAGTTGATACGCCCTTCTTCTTTTCTAACAATATTTTCCTCTAAGAAAGGAAATTGCCACGTATAACCTGTAGCAAGAATAATAACATCAACTTCCGTAACATGATCTTCATTTTCGAAGATAACACCTTTTTCTTTGATGATTTTGACATTTCTTTTTATTTCAATCGAACCGCTGATTACTTTAGCTGGTAGCAAGTCATTCGTCACTGGATCTTTGCCTAGAGCTGGGTGAGAAGTTTTTAACTTGTATAAACTGTGGTTGAATTTTTTGTTGATTTGGAAGGTCTCGATCCACCAACTTGCAAATTTATACCCCATCACAGACTGCATGAGATTACTGTATCTTCGAAGCATGCAATAATCAAAAGGTAATCCATACGGTCCTACTCTAGGAAGTATCCATCCTCCATTTCTAGAGCTCAGATAAACCTAAAAATAAAATTCAAAATGAATTTCTAAATGTTAATCTAATAATATTAAATGTAGTATTGAAAATGTTGAAAAATCAGGATAAATCAAGGTGATAAAGATTTTACTGTCATTGCTAAGAATAAAAAAGGGGAAAAAGAGGACTCCCAAATTCACTTAGAAATGTGATCGGAATACCAAATCAAATATGTCGCACCATAGACAGCGCTGCTATTAGCCCCGATATAAATCATAACAAAAACTGTAATAGACAAGCAAGATAACACGATTTACCAAGTATGAATTATTTCTTCTTATTATCTCTCAAACTATGACGCATAAGATACTTGTTAAATTTTGAACTTGTAACAAGAGCCTCTTAGATGTAAATTAATATCCATGAAACGTCAAATATATTCGAAAATGCAACCTCATCAATATAAGCTGTTTTTTAAATTTTTATTCTTACACTAAAAATGTGTCAGGTATCTAAAAAAACAGGATATAAAAGTAATATAATACAAAAAGAAGCCATTTTAAAAATAAAACGGGATCGTAAAGGGCAACTATTATATGGAATTCTTTGTCTCTAAGTTACTGGTGAATTGTGCTGTATAGTTAATTGTAAGAGTGGCCGTCTCCACTTTTTTCGAAGATTTTGAATTCATTTTATCTCTTTCACAACTTAGAAAGTGGAAGAATGTTTTATAAACTATCCTTATTCAATCTTAAACATGTTTGAAAATCAAGAAGTGATGCAGTAGACTGTATAAAATGATGCTGATTCGAATCAGTCGCCTCTGATTTCCTCATGTAACCCAGAGGTAACCTTATGAAAACTTTTCAAACACAGATTTTCAAGTAATGATGTGAACCCTGTCGTAAGTTTAGAGTACAGCTCCACTTTTGTTTTTCTGAATTATGGTTTTTAGAAGCTAAAACAAAATGTAAAAAAATTTTCCCCATCAGATATATAAAAGCAAAATAGATCCCTTCACGACTAAAACTGGTTAGAGAAGACGATTATAAAAGGAAAAAAAAAGGAAAGGGAAACAGGAAATATTAGTTGTAATAACGACATTAAATATAGTTAGGAGGAGTTGGGGTCAATTGATAATTCTGTGTAAATTGTGAGCTATGCTCAAGTGCATATGCTTTTTCATAATTCCTTTTTTAATTTTCAAAAGCCATAGTTGAAATGTATAATTCTTCAAAACAGGTAAATAATATTCGCAGTTTATATAAACGTAATAATTTTTTATGGAATAAATCCTTCAAACATAAAATAAAATTATTATATGTAATAAGCACTTTTAAGTGATAAAATAAAAGTAAATAATGCTAATATTAGCATACACAACATGAAATAGTTGCCAAACATACTATAGAAATATACATAATTTATTAAATAAACAGAATTTATAGTAAAATAAAAATGATAATTTATTGAAAAATTTAATACCCTTTAAAACTAAATAACATTAGTGCTTCCTCCAAGAATTTTTTTTTATTCATTTATTTCCCATACTCTTATTCGATAGAACACCAAAATCTTTTGTCTTTACTGTCTTTTCCCCATTTTTTTTAAAATTTCTCCTATCATTATTTACTTTACAGGTAAGTAATTTCTTACTAGAAACTACAAGACATTCGTCAAAGGCGTACCAAAGCTTTTTATTAATTTTGAAGACATTCACAAATGTCAGTAGAATTTATACAGTCATTGTGACTGACAAAAGCGAGATGCCTTTTTTCTGAAATGCAATGAAACACAAACTCATTAACGTCATCAATTTAATGAAGGAAGTCGTAAGACAGAAATGGTGACTGTAAATGCGCTCAAGTATCAAGATAGCGAATAGCTCTGTTGGCAGTCTTCCTTTCTGGGAATATTTGCGAATAAAAATAAAAAAATGGTCTAACTGTCAAAGATTTCGGGCCGCGGTGGCCTGGTAGTAAGGTCTCGGCTTCGGAACCGGAGGGTTTCAGGTTCGAGACTCGATTCCACCGAAGAGCCGTAGTGTGAGGGGGTCTCTTGCACGTTAAATCTGTCAGGCCAAACGTCCTCCCGCTGGTGTGGTGTGGTGTGGAGAGGGGGGTGCCAGTTCAGGTGTCCTCCTCGTCATCTGATCTTGGTTCAAAATTACGAGGTACGTCCCAAAATAGCCCTCGTGTTGCTTTAAAACGAGACGTTAATATAACTAAACTAAACCAAACAAACCGTCAAAGATTTCATCGTTCGTAGGCCACTGTCTTCATAAAAGATACGGGTATCGACGAACAATAGTGACATCTCAGCCAATAAAAGAAAGATGTGATCTCTTTTATATATAAAAAATATATATTCAAGAACAGTGAAGCTTACTACAGTCGAAGACTCAAATGAGAAATTACCTCAATAGTGAACTAAACATCAGAAATATAAGCGCATGTACAATATCCAAGATGAAATACCCACATTTAGTTTTTGATATTTCAGATCCCTATTCAAGTCCAGTTTTAATTTTGGCATTGGCTTGTCAGAGATTATACTAGTTCTAAGTATCTAAGTAAGTGGGAATATAAGAGAGGATCAAAGCATATATACAGTAACTCAAACAATTAAGAATGCATAGTATTTTTGTCCAAATCAATACATTGTATGATGAATAATGCACACAAAGTATAATTATGACAAAACGTTTTGCAGAGGCATTAAACTACGGACATTTTATTTTGTTCATACAGACAAACATGTGCAAAATTATTAATTATACAGCTTTAAAATTTTATTAGGCATATTTTGCGGTAAAGAAAATCAAGAATAAATTTATTAAAAATATAGTTAGCTACTACTAAATATTTTCTATGTTGCTGCTACTTTAATCTAATTTTGAGAAGGTTTATTTCAAACCTTTTCACAGCGATGGTTTATGTGGAATTAAATTTGTTAAATGAGTTCGAAGTCAAACTTTTAAATGGAAAATAGCTCCTAGACGAAAAACCAATATTAATGTAAGCAAATTCGCATTAAGATTATTTTAAAGAGGAAAATTTAATCTTGAAATACAGAGGTGGCATTAGCAGAGTAGAAGGCAAGGGCAGTAATAGCTCCTTTGTTGGTAACCTATTGCTCCCCCTCTCCCATGATGGCGAGAAATTGGGAGATTCGTTGACAAAAGTTATTCCGCTTCTGAGCAGTTGCGATGGGTTGGACAATAAGGAACATGATAACTTAAAAATCATCTTAAATTCACCATATTTTAAACAATCGGAATATCCAAATGACAATTTAAGCCGGAAGAAACACTGTAATTGGCAAAATAGAAGAGAGGGTGACGAGTCAACAAGATATTGCATTTTGCCACTGCCTCTGGTGAAATAGCTAAAATTGTTGGTAGAACCTAAACGTATGTGCAGAAAAGCATTGGAAAATTTAAAAGTAATGGATTGATTGAAAATAAAAATGGAAGAAGAAGGAAAGGTATTCAGCTTGATGTCGCGAAATGGTAAATTTTGAAAGAAATTAAGATTGATCCAAAAGTAAGCAGAGTCAAACTTGTTGCAGAAACCTTTCAAATCATTGTCAAAATTGCCAGAGCTGAAACTGTTCAAAATTATACAAGCTGAATACAAAAGTTAATTTGCTAGAAATGAAACGTTCATCAATTTCCAAAATCAGAAAAAGTGTTTATTGCTTGCAAAATCTTATAAAATAAAGAGCAATGACTTTCTTTTATATATTGCATTTAGTGATTAAATGCTGAGCATACAGCATTTTTGGTGGTGATGGCCACGGTACAGCATGGAGAAAACTCAAATACCACTTTGGATCCAGAAAATCTACGTCCTAAAATTAAACATAGTGTCTCCTGTCATGGTTTGTATTTAAATGGCTTCAACTGGGTAGGAAATTTAGTTTTTATCGATAGCATTATTAATTATATATTTTACTTGGATATATTTCACTATAATCTAAAAGAAAGTGCTAAAACTGTTAGTTTAGTTATAAATTTCCTATTTCAGTAACACCTCAAACGTCAATATGTTTCATCCAATTCATTGTAAACAACAATTACATATACTACGACATTTACCTGACTTCAATTTCATAGAAAATATGTAAGCTATACTTAATACCAGCAGTCCAAAGCACAAAATTAGCAAAAAATCAATTTAAAACAAAGGATATAAGAAGAGTGGGGGTAAAATATTTTCAGAAATCATAAGTCGAATTGATACCATGAAGTTTGGAGGACATCATAAAAGCCAAATGACATGTAATTGAATATTGGCATTATGTGCGATGTAAAAATTTCATTGGTATATTTTCAATCGTTAGGAGAATAAATCATCATATATTTGTTTAAAATTCTCCTGAAATTTCATTTTTATAAGTGTTTCGTTGATTGCTCGTTAGTTTTACTTAAAATTAATTTATCCTTACACTTCTTCGTAATGAGTTATTTTTTTTAAAAAACAGAGTTTATCAGGTAATAGTAAGGTGTATTCTAAATTGTTTGAGCCAATGTAAAACTGAAAAAAGAGAAATGGACATTTATAGGTGAATCAAGCTATTTAAAAAGTGAACTGCCTTTTTGTTCACTTCTAAGAGAAAATTTGAAAGTTTTACTTATTTTAAATTTACATGGAGCAAGATTCCTCCTCACAAATCACAAACTAGATCAGAGGTTCCCAACCTTTTTTTGAACTGGCGCCCCCTTTTCTAATGAATATTTCAATATCGCCCCCCCCCCCTCCTTTCCAGATAAATAAGAGCGTACATAACGCATGGTGAAAACAAGAATTTAAAAAAATTCTAATAGATAGAAGATTGTTGGAATTGAAACGATATTGAATTTCTTCTTTATTTAAAAAAAAGGAATAAAACTTTCAGCTTACCTGTCATAAGAACGGGGGGATTTTTACGATACGAATTAATTCATAATGAACTATTGCTTTCTAAATAAATAAATTGACAGTTTCAGAGACCCATCATAACGCATACTTTATTATATTTAAAAGTATTTTTATTAACATTTAAAGACATCAAATTTCTAACTTAACTAATGAGAAGGCTGAATTTGATGCATTTTAAGGAACTTGTTCATATCAGGTTCGATTTTCACTTAAAAACAATCGTAAGTGGCCGAGTTCAGTAATATGGAGGCGATTTCTCTTTTTCGTTACCAATGTTGCCTCAGCACTCGATCCACGTTCTGCTAAATATGAAGAGGGGAATGCTATCAGAAGTCATTGAACAATCGTCCCTAATCCTGAATGCAGTTGCGAAATCGACTTCTGCAGCCAAAATTCTTTAATTTAATTTTTAGATCCTCATTTGTCGTCAGTTCTATTAGTTCTTCTTCTAACTGAGGCGATTCTACTGTGTGGACATTGGAAAAAGGATCCAAAACCCAGTCTGATCTGTCCATGCTTAAAATGTTCTGGAATCACTCCTTGAAGTTATTGTACACTATATTTGGTTAATCCTCTAACGCCCCTTCATGCTATATTTACGCCCCCTCATTTTTTCTGGGTATTTTACCCCCCCCGAAAAGCTTCAAACGCCCACAAGGGGGCGTTATCGCCCACGTTGGGAACCTATGAACTAGATGATGTATTATGCTATACCTATACAATTTCTATAAGTTTATATAATGTAGAGATTTAATCAGCGGCCATTGCTGTTAAATATTTAGTTTTGCTGTTAAATATTTTTCCAATTTGTTGCAATAGATGTCGCCACGGGTATCACAAAATATCGCTGAAGTTAAATCCAAGATGCGTGACGTAAGAATTTGGGAAAAAGCGAACTGCGCATTCGCTCGCCAGACGGGGACCAGAGAGGGTCGTATCGTTCCGATCAGGCATCTTGTAAAAACGTAACGAAGTTTCGCCATGAAACAATTATTAACTACTCTTGGTGGCATCTATAAGTAATTCCTTTTTTTTCTCTATTGTAAATAGTCCTGTCATGATTGTAAATGTCTTTTCCTTTTTCTTTACTGAAAATAAATTTCTTTCATATTCAAAAGCTTCTTTTTCTTCATTCAGTGACCCTAGACACTGAACTAAATGTGGTTGGATGGGCATTCTGTCCCACCCAATTCCTACAAACTTGGGGGCACGGCCCCGGGATCTGAATTTGAAATTTAATTAATTTCTTTTCCGGGCTAAACTTTTTAGTTTTCTTTTCTTAAAAGCAGCTTAAGAAATATATATGTTAATTTGATATTTAATTTCAATCATCAAAAGTGCGTAATAAGATTTCTTTTTAAAATAATCTAAATAGTGATTCTCAAGTTGTTGTATTTATGTATTTTATTTAAGTACAAACTGATTTATTATACTTCAGATATTTCTAGTTCCGTAACTTAACGAACCGAAACTAAAACTCAGTAACCGTTCTGATAGAATTTAATATGACCTTGAGACGACGCGCCAAGTCTCATTAAGTATTCCTAATATCAGTCGCTCTTAAGCGATGAGTCATAACAAGTATTGAATGTATATTCTTTTTATTATTTTTTCCTTTCTTGCTACGAAAACTGTTCTGATTTATTTTCTTTTTAAGTTATGACTCAGCATATCCCATCTTTCGATCGTACAAAGTGTGCACTTTTATTTTCAATTCTATGAACGTTATTTTTATGTTTTTTTAAAGGTAATACGTCTTCAATATTTAACTCACATTTAATAGCAATTGTTTGCTGTATCTATTTATTTATTTTTTACTAATTGTGCATGTATACTTCAAATTAACAATTGGAATATTTAGAATTTAATTTTTTTTTCATGCGAAGCTAACATCTAAAAAATAAACGCATAAAGTTATTTTGAATATAAATATTTTTTCCATTGCTGAAAGTTACTCTGGGTTTTCTAATAAAGTATTTTATTTACTATTCGTTTTAATAACATTTTATATTAGGGAACTCCAATGGTACAAATACTTTTACATATTAATACTGAAGATAATTTATTTACTTTGTTTATTGTTTAAATTCATACAGTATTTTTGATGTAATTTTGGGTTTTCTTACTTTACAGTTGATTTATTGCCAAGCGTTATTTTGAAAGTTATTAAGTGTTATTTTTTCAATCTTTAATTCAGTTGTGTAAAAATATTTTGTGCATTTTAAGATCTGGTTTTAAGGAATTAGTTTTAAATTACCCAAAGATTAATTTTTAATTTCAAGCTTAAAGCAAAACTAATTTAATTTGACTTTTATTTAAACACGCTGAAGTATAGAGAATTTCGGATAAATTTCAAAATTAATACAGCTCTTTGATTGGCACCAAGCCCCTTTTTTCTTTCAAAATGTCTTTCTTACTAAAAGGCAAAAAAGAAGATTTGATTGCTCTCACGAATCAGTTCGGCGTAACTGTTGAAGCAGACTTGACGAAAACCAAAATTAAAGATCTGATTTTAAAAACTGATGAATACGATGAGGAAAATGCCAAAGTGATGTTAGAGTGTATCATTGAGGACAGAATTCTAACAGAAGAAAGAAAAGAGCGATTGCGGAAAGAGGAAGAAGAAAGAAAAG
>JAPMOQ010038378.1:718765-755838 GCA_026543055.1 Argiope trifasciata
AAACGCATACGTCGGAAAAAGTAAACCATGGATACCTGTGAAATGTTGTTACTGCCAGACACCAGGACATTTTGGTGTAGATTGCCCACGACCACCCAAAAATACGAAAAATAAAAAGCCTTTAGCACCTATTATACAAACTTACTCCGAAATTTCACGAGAGAAAATGAGAACAAGAAGAGTAACTTTAAGAAAAAAAACTTTCGATGCATTAATCGACACTGGTAGTTCAGTAACACTCCTTCGAGAAGATATCAGCGAACAAATCATCAAGCCTTCAGAACTTTTAAGAGAAACGATTACATTATCTGGTTTGGGAAAGTCACAAGTCAAAACAAAAGGATCATTTCAGCAAGATATCGAATTAGATGGACAAAAATATTCTCTGACATGGCATGTGGTACCTACTTCATATTTAGATTTTCAGGCAGTTATTGGATCTAACATTTTAGAACAAGCCTCACTTCACTTCACCAAAGAAGGCGCCAAATTTCGAAAAAGAGAAGATGTAAAAAATATTTTCCATACATGCGCAGCTATACGAGACAAGACCACAAGACGAAATCGAAATAGAGCACATTTCTAATCCCGAAGTAAGAAAAGAATTATCGGAGCTAATTTCCAGTTACAAGCCAGAAAAAACCGAAGCTACAGGTGCATCCATTAGAATAAATTTAAAGAACGACATTCCAGTCAACCAACCTGCAAGAAGACTTTCATTTCCTGAGAAACAAGCAGTGAATAAACAAATCGACGAATGGTTAGAACGAGAAAGAAAACGGAACTACATACGGACGCAAGTCAACATGGGTATGGGGCCATTTTACTGCAAGAAGGCGAAGATAGAAAATTGTATCCCGTCAAATCTACTTCTACTGAGGACGCACTAGACAAACTAAGACTACAACAGAAAACTTTTGGCAATCCAAAGAGAATAATCACTGATAGAGGATCAGCATTTACCTCTACAGCCTTTAGTGACAATTGTAACGAAGAGAATATCCAACATCTACAAATTGCAACCGGAGTACCCCGAGGAAACGACCAAGTAGGAAGAATACATCGAACACTCATACTTGTCTTGACCAAATTAACTATTGATGACCCTACAAAATGGTACAAGCATGTAGACAGACTACAGAGAATCCTCAACAGTACCTCAAATCGTAGTACCAAATGGACACCTTTTGAACTGTTAATTGGCACTCCTATGAGTAATAAAGAAGACCTCCGAGTACGAGACTTACTGTTGGAAGAATTAATTAAAGAATTTTAAGAGCAGAGAGATCTACTTCGACAAGACGCAAAAGCAAACATTCAGAATATACAGGCCGAAAATAAGAAGAACTACGAGAGAAAGCGCAAGAAGGCCCCAGTATATCAGAAAGGGGATTTGGTAGCCATTTAATGAACTCAATTCGGAACTGGACTAGTGTTAAGACCTAGGTTTTTAGGACCATATAAAATTGTCAAAGTAAAACCGAGAGATCGGTATGATGTTGAGAAAGTAGGCGACCATGAAGGTCCTCATATGACCACATCATCTGCTGATATGATGAAATTTTATTCACCAGGCTGAATAAAACGCAATCAGCGCGATAGTTAATTAGCTATTTTATTGTGATATATATTTCATTTTTATGTATATTTTAATATTCTAACAATTTTAATTCAATGAATATACACATTTTTTCATGCTCCGTGTATTATATTTTCATTTTGTAGTGAACTTTTAAATTTTTGCATTTATATTTTCGATGTTTTTTCCAGTAATGTAATAAGCAAATTATTACTGCTAATATTATGTACCTTTTCTTAAGAATTGATATAGAGCGAATTTTAGATTTGTTGATTTTTGTAACAGTTTGGCCGAGTTTGATTTAATATCAGTCTTGAATGTCAGTATGTAAATAACGATGAGGTCATCGTTCTATCAGGATTGGTCGAGTTGTAGAGATTTAATCAGCGGCCATTGCTGTTAAATATTTAGTTTTGCTGTTACATATTTTTCCAATTTGTTGCAATAGATGTCGCCACGGGTATCACAAAATATCGCTGAAGTTAAATCCAAGACGCGTGACGTAAGAATTTGGGGAAAAGCGAACTGCGCATTCGCTCGCCAGACGGGGACCAGAGAGGGTCGTATCGTTCCGATCATGCATCTTGTAAAACCGTAACATAGTTTCGCCATGAAACAATTATTAACTACTCTTGGTGGCATCTATAAGTAATTCCTTTTTTTTCTCTATTGTAAATAGTCCTGTCATGATTGTAAATGTCTTTTCCTTTTTCTTTACTGAAAATAAATTTCTTTCATATTCAAAAGCTTCTTTTTCTTCATTCAGTGACCCTAGACACTGAACTAAATGTGGTTGGATGGGCATTCTGTCCCACCCAATTCCTACATATAATGATATAGGTAGGCAGCTATACCTATATAACTTCCCTAATATACAAGATTCATGAAAAAAAAATCCCCTGACCAGCAACGATACGCTGATACATATTTGAGGAGAACATGAATATCCTCGCACTTCAGTGAGATGGATTCAGCTTTATTTCATAGGATGCACAATATTAACTGGCATTTCAAGTTCACACTGACAAACGAATATAATTTTTTATAAGGAAGCAAACTTATTAAATATTGATAAGAAAAAAACCATTTTAAATATATAAAGTAAATGTGAGAAAATAGTTTACGAAGAAAAGAAATAACAAGACGAGCAGTAAACTTAAAGTGTACAGAAACTGATGATGAAGCATTTTGAATCAAATTCGGAGAGGCATCGACAAAACTCAGATACGTTTTTCAATCAGCACTTTACGATCGAGAAGGGAGGGAAGACCTAAACAATATCTTATTAGGACCTAAAGAAAAAATTTCTTCATGAAAATGTGATTTTATTTATGTTTAAATCTATTTCTTAAACTAAAAATATATGCTTCTCTTTTTCAATAAAATTTAGCGAAAATTAATATACCTTCGATTTTTTATACAAATGATTTCTTGTTATTGCAAATCCGGCCAAATTTGAAACAAAATATGAAGCAAAGCATACCTATTGTACATCTTCGCTATAAACTACAAACCAAAACTCTACCAAAATGTTTCGAGCCCCATGCAGTTTTTTTTTCTCTTTTTTTGTGTGAGTAGTTGTTTACGTCTCACTTTGTCTAGATGCGGCAGAAAATCTGTTTTCCTGAAAAATTTTCTATTTTGTATACTTCCAGTTTTGCAGCAACACTAAAATTATATATTTTTAAAAAAAGTTTAAAAATCAATATTTAAGCCAGCATATGAATTCCTACAGATCATGCCGCTCATGAAAAAGAATAAAATTTTTGAAAAGATATTTTAAGATAAGCGCTCAAGAATGTTTTGAAAAGAAATAATTCAATTTCCACAATTACGGTTACAGAGCTAAAATTTAAAAACTTCAAAAGGCAATACATGTCGTAATACATTTATTTGTCGAAATGTAATTTTCACAAGAAAGAAAACAACAACCAGTAATTAGCTTTGGTCGAAATTTTTGGCTTTAAAAAAACTGTCACTAAGTGGAAACTAAGAGAAAAAAAAGAGAAAATTAAGAATTGAAGCAGCAGAAACTGAAAACAGTTCATTGTATTTCATAAATTCCTCTCTTGAGCTCAAAATATCATCTTTTATAAAGCAGACCTACTATATCGGTCAATTTTTTTCACCATAATCGCCTGTAATTTATTTACATAGAACCCATTAAAACAGCCCTCCTCCGCTTTTGTGATCCCATTTTCTGAGGTAAAAATGGCTTTTTTCTGAAATCCACAAAATTTGAACAATGATTTTAGGAGCATTCTGTGTTTTGTAACTTTCAAGCATGCATTGTTGTTGAGATGGAAACTTTGAACTCTAGCTGAAACTGGAAGTGAAAGTTTGTTTACGAATCCATAAATTATATCTAATGAAGTTTTTTTCTGCATTCATTCGCTTGTGTATTTTCATTTTCTGTAACATCAAGGTAAAGAGATTTAATTGAAATATATTAATGATTTTTATATAAATGTTTTTGTTGTTTATTTCTTCCTGTTAACTCTTTAAATCCACACATAATACTGAATTGCAAACAGTTCGTACAATTTTGTTTGTCCTTGTAAATAATTAGCAGTATTTGAGACTATACATGCATTTAATATGTTTTTGCAATGATTTATTTCTTCGATTAAGATAATCACTTATTTACTTCTACTGATTTACATTGTTTCTGGGAGTAAAAAAATTATCTTAACTAACTCGAAGCTAATGTTCTGAATTACCAAAGCTGCATACTTTCTAGTTCTCAAATATTTATATTCCAATAATTAAATTACTGACATAATTAGTATGTTTTATTTGTGTTGAAAATTAGCATTTGTAACTCTCAGTAACGGTTTTCATAAAAGAGATCATGTCTATAATTTAAAATGATTAAGACTACGGGAAATGAATCAGTAGTCATCCTTGAAAATGCAACTGTTTTAAAAAATAATTATAAATGAGTGATAAAATTTAACTTCTTAAATTTTGAAATATTAATTATTTTAAGTTACAAATTAACAGGTCTAATCTCGTGCCATCTAAAATCGAATCACAAGAGTTCAAATACTTGATAACATTTCGCCTTCAGTGACAGTACATAATTGGAATGGGTTTAGATTTACAATTAATTCATATCGTATGGTAAAGAATTCGTGTTATCTCTAAACATCTGTTGAATTTTATGGTTATAAGAAATTATATTACACTGCGTCATTTATAAGCAAAATTTCAGCTATTATTTTTTATCAAAACTTAATAAATTTTCTGTTATTTTCCATTAAAAATAGTCAAATAATTAAGTTTTTTTTATATTACGAGGGAGGGGGAGCTCCACTCATTGGGACATTCTTTTATAACGTTAACTGTCAAGGTAAATGGCAAGTTTCATATGCATTTGATCCCATCGCTTTATATAATTTTTAAGATGCTAAGTAGGAGACTACATTAAAAAGTTGATTTTTTTTTCGGAATTATGAATCCTTTTTAATTTACTATTCTTGAAGTTTGAAATTTTTTTTTATAAAACCGTTAGAATTTTGTTTCTAAGTCTATTTTGGGGGCAGAGTTAATGATTTTTATATTTATATTTACATTTACATACATTTTGATGATATTTTCTCAAATTCTAATCACTGGTAGAATTTTCTAGTGAAAACTCACATAAATTAAAATCTGTTTATTTTTCGTACAAATTTGGTATAAAAATTCCACAATATGTTCTGCAGTTCCTGAATTAGAGAATAAAACAAGCTGCCTATTTAGAAACATTTTACGGTGGTTTTAGTGATTCACAAAGTGAAAAAAGTAGAAAATGTCGTGTTATTTATCACTCGGTCTCCAGTATTTAAAAAATGAATATAAATGGAACTTGCTTTATATTTCAGAAGCTAAATAATATATTTCTTAATCTTCCTGCAAAATTTTAAGCAAATCATTTGAAACCCTCTAAACTAAAAGATTTTACTTTATACCTCTTTTTAGCGAAAATAAAAGCCCTTTTTACAATTTGAAAAAAACTTTGCTACTTAATTGGTATATTTTGATGTGATAGACATTTTTTAGATATTTTTTATGCAAATATTCAAAAGTATAATTATTTTCGAGCATTTTTCAAAAATTTCCTCCCGAACGTAGAATTTATAACGGAACTTTCAAAAATTTCATAACGAATTTTAATCTCTAATATAGCACAGAAAACTGTATTAATAAGTAATGAAAAAAATGGCTTGATAGTTTCTACTAGACTTTTAGCTAGCATCAGTTATCGTGTAATTAAATTTGAATCAGTAAATTAGAACCTGAATTAGAGAGTAAATGTGTAAATAAATCTAGTAGTAATGAGAATTATCAAGGCATATGACATGAAGAAGCCCTATGAAGAAACAAATCGAGTAAAAATTATATATCTTGAAAACTATGATGACATTAAGGTCTACACATGGTGAGAAGGTTAAATCTGTTATACGATATCTTTCGCTTTGGATTTCACTAAAGAAAATGCCACACATTTAGATATTTAAAAACATTTTCCTTTTGATATTTATATCCTCCAGTTTATTAAGATGTTATATGGCATTTTTGGTTATTCAAAAATTTTTATTTTAAATTTACAAAGTCAATAAATTTTAAAATATTTGTAAAAAACATAATAAACATAATATAGTACATAACTGCACAACTCATTTTAAAAAATCAAGTACACATTTTAAAACAGAAAATTTTAATCTTCAAAGGAATTATTTGTAATGAAATGGATTAATAAGAAAGTTATTTACCTGAGAAGCGACGTTGCTGGCTTCTACTGCAGCATCTACACCAGAGCATCCAATGCCAATGACCAATACTTTTTTATCTTTAAATTTATCTGCCCTCTTTAAACTATGAGTATGCATAACACTTCCTTTGAAATTTTCAATTCCAGGATACTGAGCAATATAGGGATAAGTTATATGACCAACTGCTAGCCATACCACATCAAAAACTTCATCGGTTATCTCTCCTGTTTCAGTATTTTTGACAGTAACGTTCCATCTACCAGTTTCATCATAATCAGCCGAGCGTTTTACTTTGATTACTTCCCTATTATAAATGATGTGCCTAAAGCAGTCAAAATGCTCTCCAACATCTGTAAACAGCTGATAAAGCTCATGATGTCTCATATAATTGGGATATCTTTTGTCTGGTGGAAAATTGGTAAGAGCACCCATTTCTTTGCTGTGGTTGATGACAGTAGTAGGCATAATTGAGGGCAAACCATAGGGAGTTTCTTCTCTATAATACCAGGTGCCTCCAGGGTGGGAAGTTTTTTCATAACAGATTGGGTCATAACCTTCTTCTTTCAGGCTCTTTATAGATCCAATGCCACTGAATCCTCCACCAATAACAAGTATTCTCTTCTTGAATTTTTCCATCTGAAAAATGCAAACATTTTTTGTTTAAGTTAGTCTTCATGCTGTGAAACAGTAATTTTAACGGTATGCTTATAAGCTGACATACTATTTTTAAACTGCAACATGCGTGATGAACGAATATTTCGAAATACCAGTTGGACGTAGAATAAAAATATTTGGCATGTAGTTATTTCTTGAAAAGTAGATTTTAACTAAAAGATATGCTTTAAAAATTTTAGTTAGATTTCAAATTAAGTGCTAATGGAAATATTAAAGTATTTTTCAGTAACTTCGGAGCACATTATTGCAAAAAATCTATTTTAAATACAGTTCAAGGATTCAAATTTTATTTCAATGCAGGTTTTTCCCTAAATTTAAGGAATTTTTAAAGGCATTTTAAAGTGAATCTTAGAAAAACACTCTTTATTATTTCAGTCGCTGTTTCTTATACACACTCACGTTTTAACGAAATAAAATGCTTTTTCTGTGTTCAAGTTATCGATGTTATAGTAAAGTAAAATAAATATGAATAAAATAAAGAACTTAAGCTTAAAGCTTAAAATATTATCATACTACGATGTTTTGGATAGAGGTCCGAATTTTCTTTGAATCCTTTTTCTTAATATATCATAAATATATTCAAAAATAAAAAAAAATCAATTATGCCAACTTTAAATGAATAAAAAATTCTATGAAATACAACGAAGTACAAGTTCAGAAAAATTACTGCTACCAGATTTGAACATACAATTTTACGGGTAATATAATAAAATAAAAAGAAAATGGTCGCCCCGAAACTCTATCGCATATTCTGTTATTAATATATTATCCTTCCTTCGGCACCCACATAATATTTTGGAACTTTGAAAATTCTGCGAATATGTGACATGCAGTGTTGAACTAAAATAATACTGTTCTCCGACCTTAATTCAACATATTTAATGAATCTATCTGTGATCATTAGCTATTAATCTTTGGCAACCGGCTACAGTACGAAAAATCAAATTTGTATTTTAAATACATTTTTACAATCGATTGAAACCAAAATATGATGTAGAATTACAATTTTAGACAAAAAATCGCATACCAAATTTCATTTATTTAAGCCACTATTTTTCAACTATAGTATTTACATGCATGCTAAAGTACTGACCGATAGACAGTCATCTCTTTGATAAATTTGGCTTAAAATTTGATAAAAGATGCTTTAACTGTTAAATAAAGCTTTCTTTAGAGGTTATAATTGAGAACTAAATTTCATTTATCTAAGTCATTGCATTTTTGAGTAATTGTGTTTACATGTATGCAAAAGTGCAAATCAACAGACAGTCAACCTTTTGTCAGATTTGGTTCCAAATTTGATACAGTGTACCAAATATTATGTTCTTCTTCAATAAGACAATAGAACAAACAGACTCCCTGTGGATGAACTTCTTATAAATTTTGATAGAAAACTACAAATGCGGTGTAAAATCCATATGTACAGTTTCCTTCATGTAGTTCAAAGGGGTTTAGAGTTATCGTGCCCAATGACGAATAGACTGAGAGAGAGAGTTAAATACAAAAATGGGTTTTGGAATCTAGGGAGGTCTTGAACGTGGAGATTTGTTGAAATCTGGAGCTCAAATCTTTTGAAGATTGCAATGTTTTCTCTTTGTTTATGAAAAGGCAAAAATAACAAGTGATGCAGTACTAAATGTACTATGGTTGCACAGAGAGTTGCATGAAATTTAATGATTTTCATTTTAAATACATGATTTTAACACACAGAATGGGAATAATTAGTATTTCAAACTAGATTGTCTTAAAATATGTGAATTTCTGTTCGATATGTTTGGATTATTTTTAGGAATATTTAATTGTAAGTAATGTTTTACTTTCATCAGGCTTTTGAGTCATCACTAAAAATAGCTGCTCTAATAAACTAAAACTATAATGTTTCTTTTCAATGGATACAAAAGAATTTTAAACTTTTCGCTCATCACAACCTATTAGGCATACATGAAATGCGTGCTTTCTCTAAAATGAATGGGATAGTAAGGAAATTTTGACAGGTTATGCTATTACAACACATTTCATTTCACAACGGTAAACAGGTTGCCGAATGCATTATGCAAATCTTTTGCAATGATGTGCAGGGTCTTTTTCGTCCTTAGTACGTTCATAAAATATTTAATTAGATAGATTCTCTATAGGAAGATTGACCATTGCAATGATTCTCATGACACGATTTCGGGGGTGAAATTCTGCAGTTCTTAATCGATCATTGTTCCTAGAACACAAAACCAACCCTTGTTCCTTTATATTTGCCCATTTTATCATCTGAATAAGATAACTAGAATCATTTAATTTGGATTTTAACCGGCTTGAAATATGAAGTAAGAAACCTAAAAATCTGAGATCAATTCGTAGATGAGCCATCTAGCTCAAGGGGTGATGGAAATGGTGGGGAGTTATTTCACTATAACTTCCTAAATATTGAAGATAGAAAAACAGATTAAATTAGTCAAATTAGTGCCTCATTAAGACGAACAACTTTAGTACTGAAAGTCTTTCGATAGCTGCAATTGCCTCGAAGTTAGGCACTTAAAAGTGATGTTCAAGCTTTAGTTTTGATTGTTTCTAACATCAGTAGTTTATGTTGCCAGTTTTGAAAAAAAAATGAAATAAAATTTCTACTTTTCTTTTATTTCAATAGTTTAAAATTTCTTAATGCAAGTGGAGTAAAGATTAAATCTTGAATAAAACGAATTAAATAAAAATAAAGAGAGAGAAATATGTAATGGCAAACTTATGTAAAAAAGATCGACTTAAAAATTTTAACTAGCTGTTTGCTTTTTAACTCTTTTGAATATATTTTTACAAATGAGTTTCTTATTCCGGAGTTTTTGTTTATTTAATGGTATTTTAGTTTGATGCCTGCCACATTACTGAGAGAATACTATATTAAAGAATATTGTAATTATAAAAGACAACCATTATGCCTTTAACCCACCTATGAGTACTTTTATTAACCGACGAGAATAATTTAATATTAGCAAGAATAGAATTTTTTAATAATAGCAATTACTCGAAAAAAAAAGGTCGGCCAAAATATAACATTAATCTATTGAATATGTACGTCAATAGCGTGCGTTTAAGTCTACAGTTTGTCAATGGCAGTAAATACACAAATGCCAAATCAAAAATTTTTTTGCTGATGATAAATTTCATTTTACACCATTTAAGCTTTATAATTCATAAGCGCAACAAATTAATATTTTAATTCCAATATTTATTAAGAAAAAATGATTTTTTTCTCCCCCTATGTAAATGAAAAATCAACGGATAAATTCGTACTCTCTACCATAAAACGTTATTATTGTTTGTATATAAGTGAAAGAATAATAGTTAAAAGAATAGAATAATATTTAATTTCTTTATACATGTTTCAAATGCAAAGATAAACTTTCGGTTCTTTCCAACAAAAAGAAACTTTTTGAACTTGTTAAAAATTTCATACCTTTTTAATAATATAAACTTTGTAACAAGTCTAGATTCATATATTAATTTTATGATATTTGTACTTTGATAATATTAATTTCTCGTATATGTAGTGTAGAGAAGGTATGTTGTAATTTTTGAAAAATTCAAACGCGAGATTTTGACAAATCTTCATATTTAAAACCTCTTTGAGCTCGAAAATACAATTTTAGGAAAATGTGTATCTGTCATTTCCTTTGTTTTTATTACTTTAATTATTTATTTTCAGAAAACTTTTGTTTTAATCTTCTAATCTTACTAATTTTTGAATTATGGGGAAAACAGTTTTTCTTCTCTTCAAATGCCAAAATCTCTTTGATAATAAGAAGGGTGTAACCTTCCCCTGCCCCATTCATTTCCAGCCAGCTCTGTCATCACCTGTTAAAACCCTCCATCGTTAAATGCCTCCAGATTGCCAGACGAGGGATCTTCTTATCGCCGAGTGTCGTCGCATCTGATTATTAGTGATGCCAGCTAAAGAGCCACACATGGGATTCTAAGATATGGCGTCGAAAGCAACAGCTTTTTCTAAACAGAAATTGTGTTTATAAAATAATTAAAATTTGCACGTACTATTAGAAAGTGAAATTAAGCGCTATTAAATCATAAAAAAGCAAATTCTTATTTTTTTAACTTTAAGAAGAAATGATGAAATTTTAATAGTATTTTCTAATAATTATGAGCAATAATATGCTTCTGCTATTTACCTAAGTTAATAAATAAAGATTACTTTGGGAAAATGTACGACTATTTATTGAATACATTTGTTAGAAGATAATTTAACTTTATCGTGCAAAAATAGAAATGAGATTGTGATAAAAGTTTTAAATATGAAAACAATTTCTTGTTTTATATTTACGAATCAATTTTTTTTAATTACTAATCCAGGCATGATCAATTTGGAGAATCGAAATAGATATGAATATGAGGTTCGCAGTGAAACTAAAATATTCTACAAGCAAATATAGAAGTTATAAAGTAATGGAAATTTTCAATGTTCCTTTCTACAAAACAAATTCTTGTCTGAAGGCAAAACTACTTTTGCTATTTTAACATGTTGCCGCAAGAAATGAAGCGTTGAAGATGAGCAAGAAGTAGAAAAGTTTACCTCGCACATATCTGATGTTGAACTAACCTTTTAAAAGAAATTTTCTCGAATTAGATAGCCCAAGAGAAGAAAAACAAGTCTCCTTTCGTTGAAAAAAACTGAATCCTGAAGAGAGAGAGTGCGCTAAGAATTGAAACACTTTTTTCTTCTGCTTGTAGTTCGAGGTCAAAGCTTGGATCAATGTACCTTGAGGGAAACAAGGTTTGTTTCGGTCAAGGAGGGAATGGAGCAATAATAAAATGAATAACATTTCATTATGATAAGGATGTTGGCATGTCCAAGGTTTCGAATGTCTTTACTTTTATGTTCTTTATCTTGTATGGAAACCCAAAATATATATAAATAAACTTTATATCGATAATTGTTTTAAACTGCATTTTTAAAATAACTACTAAATTTTTTAAAAATAAAACATAGGAATCCTTTTGTGTTGACAGAATGGAGGTGTCAATAAAGAAAAGTTATTGAATCATTATTACTTCTTTGGAGGAAACTTTTACTTCTACAAATGTTGAGTTCTTATAAAATTTTATATTTTTAAGCTGAAACATTAAAAACAAATCTTGCAATTTTTTATATTTTAATTTAGAAACAATATATTTCACTTTTAGATGTAATGGAAATAATAAATGGCTTTATAAAGATTAAGATTTAAATTTATCGTGACAGAATCATTATTCACTCAGTTAAGAGAGTAAATTAATTTTATACAAATAATCCTATTTTAAAAGTAGATATTATAATGCTTTGCATCATATTTATTTTATAAGAAAGTTCATTACAAGTACATGTGAATTTGATAATGGATTTATCAATCAATATCCATTTATCAATGAGTTACGACGTCTGATTTATTCACTGAGTATTTTAAATATTAGTAAGTAACTAATGGTTAAAATATTTTTGCAAGAAATTTCATTTAGGAATTCAAAACTTCATTTACCTATAATAATTATATGTTGATAAACTTGAAATATTTTTATAATATCTCAAAATCTCCACTTTTTTAGAATCTCACTTATTTTTTACTTATTATAGAAAAACTGTATGTAGGAGAAAGGGAAGGCGTAGTAATTTAGCAGTTGATTCACTTCTCTGACAAAGCTAGCACTAAGGGTAGAAATCGTTGTGAAAAGGCATCTATTTTGAGTTGTTAAGCTTTTCAAAAAGTGATCTGATTTCTCCTGAATAATTCATCTGCTTTAAAGTATTTTGATTTCACATATATCGGTAGAAAGATTGCCGATTCGTCTACTTACATTAGAAATACTTTTGGTAGAAATAATCAAACCAACGGTGAACATTAATTACCCATAAATGCTTCGATTAGTCAAGACGGTTAAACAATTGGATCCCGCGAGACAAGATAGAGTAATAATCCACTTTATGTTCATACCACCGTTTTTTGTGAGTGATTTTTTTTTCTTCGCAAATTAACGGAGACAGATCGGATATATTAGTGGAAGATTCATAAGGAAAGGAAAGATAAGGAATCGAGAGAACGTTTAGGGAGAAATAAAATACATAAAGTTTATTGATTCTACACTCAGCACTGAAAACTAAAATTAAATTCACACTGGTGTATATATATATATTTTTGAAAATTACTGTATCTACAAATAAGATTACATATGCATACAAAGCTTCATCTTCGCGTTCGGGTAAGGCAAAATAGAATTTCATTTTTCAAAATTAAATTAATTTAAAACAGAAGTCCATTTGTATCTAATTATGAGCATTATTAAGATATACAAACATTTAGCGCTTTTCAGAAATTTGTGAGAATAACTGTTGATCTCATAAACTTACCAGAATTCTGAGCAATTGCATCTTTCTGAGATTCTGCACATCTTTTTATAGACTTCTGACAATGTTCATAATTTTTTTTACACAGGATTAAATTTTTAAGCAAATATAAGAAATTTTAGATTTTTTGGCTACGAATCTAATATTAATAGTAACTGATATCTACACAATCCATAGTCTTTGAGATTAATTTTCAATTAGATTTTTTCTGACTCTAAGATTTTAGAACAACATTATATAATTATCAAAATCTTCGATGGTTTCAAAAGAAAATTATTTTTATTTCAAGAAATTATTTGACAGTTCTTCGGGAAACAGATCGATAAATTATTTTTATATGTTACTTTTTTATATACTTTAAGTTTGATTGATCGAATATTCAGAGTAATTTCTTTTCTTCGTCTTTGATAGAAATTCTCCCTTCTTTATATTATAAAATATGGAATACTAGAACATCATTATTTTTAGTACTACTTTGTCTTTGATTATTTATCTCAAAGAGACAAATTTGGCTTGGTTGATTTTCTACATTTTATTGTGAAACGTTATACTATTAAAAATTTCATTATATTTATTAAAATTAAGTATATAATATAAATAATACTAGTGATGGACTTTTAGAAATGAACTAGTAGCTTTTTAATAAAGAAACTATAATTAAAGAAAGTAAAAATTATTTATTACTCAAAACTTATAGTAATAGGGTTAATAATAAAATTTAAATTAACTTATAATAAAAATCTTTAAAACATATATTTTTAATCCTTTTTTTCCACAATTATTAGTAAATTTTCTTATGAATATTCTTCATGATATCCAAAAAGGGACTAATTCCACTTAAATGCTGCTCCTAAAGTATAGGAATCTGAATGAAAACATTTCAACAGGCCCACGTACTCCCTGAGGAAGGTTCTATCAACTTTATGACAATTGAATAGTCAGGAACAGTTGTTCATTCACCAGTAAATAAAACATTTCCTCTTTTTATCAATGGCCATAAGGGTGACCCCATGTAGCTGGACTCCTTAAATACCTTTAGTCCTATCTTTTTCACTCGTTACCCTTATGATTAAAGAAAAACTGCTAAAAAATATTTTCTTTTAGCACCGCAAATTGATCTGAGGGTAAAAAATAGGAGACATCAGGGAGTATAAAATCATTAATGTAGAAAAAGTGATAAGGTAGATACAATTATTTGATCAATAAGGAGTTGTCAAAGATTTTTAGTTATTTTTGTTAAAATCTTTGTAATTCTACAAATCAGATGAGTGGTTTGACAGAATAAAGCATTTACGAGGTTTTATGGGTATATGATTCTATAAGCTGAAACTAGTTCGCAAACATTTTAAAAAAATATGATTCCAAGTAAAAAGAGGCAAATCATCTTGAATTTATTTTCAACATCTAATGTCTCGAGTAAAGCAATTTCACTATATATAATATCCGTCAAATTAACTTTCAAAATCTGTCAATGACTATTATATATTGAGACAGAGTAAAATGAATGCGATTCGAAGCAAAATCGTGAAACAAAGAATAGGAAGCAATCCGGAAGAAAACAGAGTGAGAATACAATTTTTAAAGGAATCTAATTTTCTAATTCAGCATTTAGAGAAGTTGACACTGAAGTCCGAAAGAATCTATTGTTTGGAGCTAAACAGAATGTGTTCAAAACAAATTTCAGTTGAACAATTCGGTCAGGGGAAAGGGTTTATTGTTCGTGTGCGCTCACACACAAAAACATAAAAATCGTGGGCGCTTTGAGAGTGAAATAAAATATATGCAAGAGAAAAAGTCAATAAATGTGGTCATAAGGAAGAGGAACGTGGAGAGCGGAAGACAACGAAACGGAACATAAATTAAAATATTTGGGATATTATATTATATTATATTATATATATATATATATATAAAGAATTGTTTTGCATAAATTGTTAAAAATTATTGCCATTTTGAAATGATACGGATTTTTGATTAGCCCTAAGTTGCTAAACATAGAATTGTACAAGCAATATCACAGCAATTTTTCGTCACTATATATTCCATTAGGAAGTATTCAATGTGTTTTTATTTATCAGTCTGGTTTAATGAGCATAATTGAAATTTATTACTTTAAATATACAAATTTCACATTTTTAAAGTTTCAGTATAAAAAGCAACAACATTTCTCTACGTAATATAATGAAACAATTTGTACAACATATTTAAGTTAAGGATAAGGAAAATTGATTTAAGTGAAAGTACAATTTTTGTACTTGCAGAGTATCTCTTCTCTTAAGTACAATATTTCAGTAAAAGCTATTTATAAAAAATCTAAAGATCCAAAAGCCTCTGCTCTTAGTTCAAGCATTCAGAATTCATTCTAACTCAAAAATGTGAGATGAAATGAGGAAATGATAAATGCTGACAGTCAAAATATTGGTAAATCTCAAATAATTGTAAATATTAGCTCTAAGAACGTCACAATTTCCACGGTTTTCTTAACTTTTTAAAGAAATAGCATACAGTTTTATAAATATAGTCTTATATCTTACAGTTTTATAAAGCATTGCTCATTTGATACTTTACAGAGAAAATGGTATATGATTTTTTTTATACTTAAATAGTTTACTGCTTTCAGTGCTCAAATATTTTCAAAAAACTGCTTGAATAGAAAAAGACAATGAAAGAGTATTTCTGTTTATTAAGTATTTTACTTTAGCAGAGAAACAAACGGTTTATATTTTCATGGGGCTAAAATGTTTCATTTCTTGTTGCTGTTTAGATATTTCATTTGGTCGAGCCATGATATTATGATTACAAATTCATGTTGATTCATTATTACATATTATTTTTATTTTTACAAATTACATTTATTGTTAATATATATTATTCTTTTATCTTTTTCACATATATTATTTTTTATTATTACAAATTACATTTATTAATTAAATTTAAAAATTACATGAAAATTTTTATATTTATAATCAGCCATATTTTAAAAAAATAATACAGGCGCTTTTGTATTTATATACCCAAAAAATTTCCCATTCCCACATAATTCTTTAAGTTCCTAGTGAAATCTGCTTTACATTAACATACCACTAGAAACGGTACTATTGGCTTAAAGTTAAAGTTAACCTTTTGAAATAAAGAAATCATTCACAAATTGTTAAACAACATTAGGAAATCAATTATTAGTTTTAAAGTTTTTTTGTAAAAGAAAAAAAATCAACGAAAATTTAATAAATGTAAATTTTACTAAATAAAAAAATTGATGAAAGATAAGCATTTCTATTTAAAAAATTAAGAATTCAATAAAAATATTTTTTAATAATTAAAAAATTAAATTTGTAATAAAAAGATGCATTATATATATATATATATATATATATATATATAAAAGTTGCTACAAGCTTCATAAAAATTTAAAAATTGACTGTCATAAAACAATCTTTTGAAAAAAAATTTAAATCTTCATCTGGCACCAATATTTCTGACCAGAAATTAAAAATTTTTGAATGAAGTTACTTACTTTGCATTAAAGCTCAATCAAACCTAACTTAAAGTGAAAACCATATTCGGAAGCTGTGGTCTGAGATAAATATAAGAATAAGAATAGAATAAAACAGCTTTTGAAATATAAATCCAAATTTGAAAAATTAATTGCAGTTATGTATAAATAAAAAAAATATATTGATTAAAATACTTACAGATTTTTTTTCAGCAATTAACTTTTAGAACATAGAATATGTTTTTTAAGATGTTCGATTTTCTAAAAAGGGTGGGAGGTATTTTATGAAACAGAATATTCTTCTTTTTTTCTAAAGTTGATAACCTGTATGGATAACAAATGTTATATTTCTAGGTTAAGAGATTTTTTTCAGACGCATTGAGAAAAAAATACTGATAAATTTAAAGCGTGATCAATGAAAAAAAAATGTTTGTGGAAGTATTTAAACTAAAATACGTTTTGTTTTGTAAATAAACCATTTTAAGCTAATAAATTTAAAATGCATGTTTAAAATTCCATTTTTTTAAATCATACATTTAAATAATGTATATAAATATTACAAAACCGTCCACAAATTTTTTTAGTTAACTCTTAATTACACTACTGATTGCTGACTAATATGCTATTATAGGAAAATAAACGAATAGCAATCATAAAGAAGCTTTCGATAGTATTCAAACGTATACAAAAAAATTATTTTAATATTCTTTTGAATAGCTTCATAATATTTTTTACAATATTAATTTAAATTATGCGGATAAGGAATATAAAAAAATGGCAAAATATGTTTGGCCGTTCATACTTACAACTAGAAAATGTATTGCTTAAACAGAGTTTATCAGAGACATGCCAAGGAAATGCTTTCTCTCTTGACGAAGAGCCGATGACTGAGAAAAAGTTTCCTCAATACTTTCACCTTGGCCAGAAACTTGCTTCTCCACTTAAAGAGCAGATGGGCGAATGGAAGCCTTTTCATTCGTTCATTAGATCCTTTCCTAGTCTTCTATGATTGACTAGCAAGAAAATCTTCCCATATATTCTAATATGTCATCATAGATATATTTAATTGAAAACACTCTTGCGTTTGTTTAATACACAAAATACAATATCGATGGAAGATAAATGACAAAATTATGTCCTTGCTTATTAATGCTCCTTTTTTAATCTTCTCCAGACTTTATAAGTTTTAGCATAAAAAGATTTAAATACGAATTCTATAATCTCAATCAGTGTAAAGTATTTTAAGTGCTCTAATTTCAACAGAATCATTTAAGAGGTTTATTATTTTTTCATTAGTCATTTGAAATTTTTAAAATAAATTTAGAAACGCATCTTTTGAGTTCTGATTTTCTGAAATGTTTTGAATTTCTGGAAAATATTTGTTTTCATTGCTTGCTGTTGACAACGATTCCATAAGACCTCCATCTATAAATAGAAATACTCAAATGAAAGATCAAATGTAAATGTAAGAGCAAAATGCAACGCACTTCAAAAATAATGAAATTTTTTATGAAAAGAAATAGAATTAATATTCTAGCTGTTGCTTCAAATTTTAACTAAGGATATTTTTTACAAGCATATGTTTATTTGTATTTACTATATATTTGTATTTGTTTATTCCTACGATGATATTCCGTAATTCCCAATATTTGTTTCATTTAACCATAGCTATCAAACAAAACATCTCTTGGGAAAACTAGTGTTCCAAATATCATTAATACTATGTCAAGGATTTAAAAATTCATATTCTAAATATTATAAGTGTCTTAGGATGCATACAAACAAATATACCAAAAAAAAACATAATACTTAAAATAATGTGTTTTTTTTTTTATTTCTTCATAACTGTAATTTTCAGGATATTAAGATTTAAAAAGTTTCATGAAAATAATAACTTTATGGCTGTTGAATCAAGAGTTGATAATATTAAAAAAAATAAAAGAAATTATCAAACAGATAGACAGGAATGCCGAAGGTTTTATTCCTCATTTTTAAAAATAATTCTTTCAATACCTTTCTATCGAATTTCCTTTTTTTTTATATATAAGTTCAAATTTGAGTTATAAGTAAGAAAAACTAATAACAGACGACCTCGTTTGTTATCATTTTATCTTTGTATCAATAGTAGTGATCACGTTAGAAAATGAATTTAATTAAAAGGCTCAAATATATGTTAAATGGTACGAATCTTCCTATTTAATGGCTTCTAAGGCTATAAGAAATATACTTAGTAGCAAATAATCAATCTTAATATCAAAATTACTCTATCTCTATAGTAAGTTATTTTACCATCTATTTTTAGAATTGCAGTCTCGTAATAAATTCAGAAACTAGAAGACATTTTTATGAATACTTAAATAGGTAATACAGTTTTAACAATGAAATTAATTATCAATTATTAATAGTTATAATTTTGAGATATTATTGTTTTGTGAGAAGAAAGTTGACATAAATTCTTGTCGATTTTTTTGATAAAATTCAAACTTAAATGCTTTAATTTCTTATTTCAAGCCATAATGATATATCTAGATTCACTAATTAATTACTGACAAAATCAAATTAGTGGAAAATTAATTTTTTTATAAGTTGAATGAATTTCTTTTCTTATATTAACCCCAAAATGATTTAAAGTTAAAGCTATACCATTTAATATATAAAGTGAAATATAATATAATACATTTAAATATATGATATAAATATTATATATATTTAAAATATAATTAATAAATAAATATAATATAATATAATTTTTATAAAATCAATAAAAAATAAAGAATAAAGAAAAATTAAAAGGATATAAAGAATATAAAGTTAAAAGTAAAGCTTAGTCACTACTTTTAGTTTTATGTTGAATTGATTGAAGTTTTCTTCATAGGTTGCAATCAAAGAGGAAATGTAAATATCGTATCTCTGCTTCAAAGTAAAATTTTATGAAGCAGCATTTTTATTCCTATTTCTTATGCATTTGGTATGTATATTAGATAAAATAAAGGTAAACTTTAAAGTGTTCAGATAAAAAAATGATTATACGTTTAACAGAAGACTTATCATCAGAGAGGACAAAATTTCAGTAAATTATTTACACTTCTGATCTAAAACAGCCACATTTCATTTTTCAAACTCTAAGCTAATAATATAAGAAAATATAACAAATAATATAACTAAATCAAAAAATATTAATTATTATTATTTGATAGAATATTAAATTATGTCAAAAATAATATTTAAAATAATATACATATAATAACAAACAATATTTATAATAAAAATGTAAATAAAACTCTTTATATTTCAAAGCCATTTTGTACTTTCGTTAAACACACTGGAAAGAAGTACTCTTTTAAAGTAAATCGTTTATAAACATGCCTTGCAAGAATATTTTGAAACTACTATAAATAAACACGATAGTTTAAAACAGCTGTATCAAATATAAGGTTTTATATAGTTAAAATTTCGATTCCAAAATTTAGGCACCCTTGTAAGTTTTTCTTTCACATGTTCTACCTATTTTGCTGACTTTTCTCCTTTTTTGATGTTTCCACTTTTCCTCACTTTCCTCACTGTGTGCATGTTTTATTTTTTCTTCCTTTTTTTAAATAGTTCCTTAATTACATATTTTAAAAATATTTTTACAGTTTTTTGAAAAAATATTAAAAATGTTACTGTGAATAATACTTTTTAGAATTTTTACTGCACTTTTTCTTTATTGCTCTTGTGAGTATCTTGAAGAAGATAATGGATCTAGTTGCAATTGCAGAAGGAATGATATTTCATTTCAACACGTAGACCGATGAACTGTGTGCGAGACAATTTCATGTCTTAAGAACATAGTTCTAAAATAGAAGCTTTCAGACAATTTCAGATTCCTATATCTTAAGAATATAAATACATGCATTTATTTACACCAAATCATTTTCAAGATGAAATAAGTAGTTATATTTAGATCTACAGCCTAAAGTCTCAGTAAATAGAGCACATTTTTTATGTATTTTCTCACTTTTTATAATCAGATTTAAGGCATTAGATTGCCACTGTTGTCTGCTATTACTATCTCTTCTATAAGCCTCGTATTTATATTTAAAAATATCTGTTGTTTAAATTGTCCTTCCACTATTAATACACATATGATTGGATTGTTTCCTTGTAGAAAAATCTGAGAGTGAAATGACTCAAGTGAATTTCACATTTCTTTTGTTACAAGCAAAAAAAATAATATCAAAGGATTCAGATTTAAACAAACTTTGCATCATACCAATCATACAATTTTAGTAAGTGATATTCTTTTCTTAGATTCTTCATTGAGTTTTTGAGAATAATGATAGCAAGAAATTTAATTGACTAACTCTAGTTAATTGATGATAAGAGTCATAGTTTTAGAAAATGACACGCATTTATCCCTAATGTATTGATAAGCCTTTTATTCACATACACTCATGTCCATATATTAAGGATAATTCAAAGTCACGCCAAAATCGATCTCTAAAATACATATATCATCCATAAAATGACCACCACATCTTCAAAAATTATGTGCAAAAAGCAGGAAGCTACCAGATGACATCGATAGTTCATCACAATGACGAGAGAGTAAGAGAGTGACATATAAGGAATATAGGCAAATAAGTAAAATTGTTCGCAAATGCTTTATAAGACTTTCAGTGCTATAACCGCATAGTTAAGACACAAAGGACGCATTTGGACGATTTTTTACGTGGCAGAATTATCAGCCGTCTGGAATGTGAACGCACCCATCTAGAGATACCCGAGGAACTTGGAATCGCACAGAGTGTCATCTCTAGGCTTTGGCAACGATTCCAAGATTATGGTATTATGAGTAGACGTTACAGCATAGGTCGTCCCTGAGTTACAACACTGAATAAGGATCGGTATTTGGAAGTTACTGCCAAAAGTCACAGACGGAGCACAGTATCAGCTGCTGCGTCAGCTCTCTTCAGCCATTGGCACGATAGTTTCTAGACAGACCATATACAGACGCTTTAAACAGATTGGTGTATATGCTCGTAGGGCTGTCTCAAGTTTATCACTTACTGCAATTCACTACCGCCTGCGGTTAGCCTGGAGTAGAGAGCATGCATTGTGAACAACGCAACAGTGGTCTTGTGTAATGTTTTTCAACTAGCTCAGGTTTACCTTACAGTCTGATTCTCACCGGACTTTCATATAGAAAAGGCCAGGTACCAGTTACCAGTTACCTCCAAGAGTACATGATTGAGCGACATCGTTTTGGTGGTGCCGGATTGCTCGCTTGTGGATGAATTATTCTGTGTTCCAGGACTGACTTGCATGTTCAAATTGGAGCCATGGCAAGCCAAAACTATTGGAATGTTATTCTGGAACAGCATGTACGTTTGTTCGAGGCGCCATGGGTCAAATCTATCTGAACGTCATTCGTGGTTATGGAAGGCAACGCCCGTCCTCACCATGCAAACATCGTAAACGCATACCGTCCATTGGAGGATATCACCCATATGGACTAGCCAGCATTCTCACCGGACTTGAATACAGTAGAGCATGTGTGGGACATGTTTGACAGACGAGTTGCAGCCCGCCAACCACTTCCTACATATCTACCAGAACTTCGAAGGGCATTGTTTAATGAGTGGCGTAACATTCTCCAAGATCAGATCGATAATTTGATACTCAGTGTATCTAGGCGTTTTACAGCCTGAGATGCATCGTCTGGGAGACATACTATCATACCAACCATGAAATATTGGTTTTTGTAAATATTTTTTTTAATTTGGTCCAGGGATTAAAAAGCCGCAAATTTTATTAAATGATATCAAACATATAGCATTTTTTTTTTTTTTTTTTGCCTTTTGCTTACTAAACAGGTTTTACAATAAGTCGCATTGGTTTTGCTTCTGACACTTTTTTTTCCTGAACTTGCATTATCTTTTATGTATTATATGGACATGAGTGTATAATTGTTGATCTAATTTTTTGTAATTTTTTAAATTTAATTTGAAAATGTCATTATTAATTGTTATTAATTTATTATTAAATTAAGTCAAATTAAACTTTAAAAGTCAAAAATATAACTCAATGCATTTATGAGAATATATATCACATTGCTGTTCAAAGGTAAAAGCTGATAGGAAAATTTAGAAATGTACGTTAGTTTAATACGTTTTGTCTAGTAAAAAATTCTTAAAACGAGAAAATTTTTGAACAGGTTTTTTTATTTGTTTGTTTACATAATATTTTAAAATTTGAAATTACGAGAATTCTTTTTATTATTTATTTCTGATATTATCTACAGATTTTAAAAAATAGCAAAAAACTTGGATTCTTTAATACCACTTTTTATTTCATAGGACATATTCATTAAAAACAACATATCACTTTAATGGTACCACAATTTCCAATATTCTGCGTCGAATAATAATTCAATCACTTTTTCCTTTCAAACGAACTTTTCTTGTCCTTTTTAGTTCTATACTTTATAAATAAAAAATTACTGTTTGTAAAAATTAATCGGTAATTAATAGTCAAAATTATTATTCCTATATATTTTCATAGTTTAATTCCAAAACATTCCATACATCAGTGGAAATTTTTCTTCATATTTTTCATTCCAGCAAACAATGAGAATTTTGATCTCAATAGTATATATTGCTTTTTTTTATTTAACTCTGACAAACATATTCCAAGAAAACTTTTACTCGAATAGTGCTATATTGTATTTATCTCATCCTTGAAACATGCTGGGGGAGACAAAACTTTCAAGCTATAATTAATCGATTGTTTTTCTTTAAACTTTTTGAATAATACAATAATTGTCAAAAATATAGATTAAAATTGCACAGCATTTTATAATAAGCATTGTTGCAAAAAATAATCTATATGAATAATAAACTATTTTAATCAATTTGAAGACGTTTCATCACCGAAAGCGCAGGAATAATCAACTATTTCAATACCTAGTGAAACATGGTGACAGAAATGACTGGCTCCTTTATTAATAATTTAGAATTTAAAAGCTTTAGGAGGAATACAAAGGAATTATCTACATATTGAATATAACATCTACAAATTAAATTTTGAAAAGGATACTTAAAAGTAAAATTATCACAAACGATTTGAGATTTGGCGTCAATTAAAATAATTGACAGTTGCATGACAGAGTACGTTTTATTACATTATATAAGTGATTGAATTCTTCCTTGATTTTGCTCACACAAAATAAAAGAGAAATGCATTGTGAAGGGTTGATCCCAACATATATCCTTGTTCATATGAAAAATACGCATGCTAACGCGAGCATTTTAGTAGACGAGATATTGTAATTTGAAAGATACAGAAATAAAATGAAACACCACCCTTTGAAAAACAAAACAAAAATAGAAATTCTGAATGACACTTTTCTCATTGTCTTGATTCAGTCTAACATTATTATAAAATGGAAGACATTTAATTGATTTAAAACCTGGAGCAAAAATTGGTTCTCACGAAGAAAATTTGAAAGTCATGTTTTTAACTCTGTTGCTCATGCCAGGCTTTCAGAAGGTTACTGCAGCTTACGGTAATTTTCGTTTAGAGTAAAAAGGAGAGTCGCTGGAAAAAAATATTTTGAAGAGAAAACCTGTTTGTTGAAGGTTGATATATCTTCTGGAACATTCGTTAATACCGTCAGTTTTGTTTTGTTTTTTAAATTCGAAACAAGAATGTCCATGTCCATATTCTTGGCCTTCCCTCGAGGCATCATTTTCAGTAGCACTTTCCCAGTTGATAAAAATAAGGCCAAGTACAAAATTTATTTTGTTTTGCTATAATAAATATTGTAGAGTAAAAAAAAGATAAACTAAAGGAATCAAGTTGGTTCAATCTTAGAATAAATAAAGTAGTGAAATTAGTTTCTCACTTTTCTTTCAAGGACAAAATTAATGAGTCTAAAAGTTGAGCATGCCTAATTCTAGCTCAAAATATTAACGAAAAAGATCAAGTTCTGTTACATATTATCATAGTGCACTTTTTCATCAATTCTTTTTAAGAGATCTTCCTAATGCAAAAATACTTCCACCTTTTTATGTTATTAGCTTGGAGTATCACCGAAAGGATTATTAATGGGAGAAATAAGAAAAGGAACTGCAATACAAAAAATATTTTGTTTTGAAATCCCAGAAAATGCTTTTGCTGTTTGATTCTACTTTTTAAATTTACGTCTCGCTTTGAGTCTATAAAATGGGCCCTTGTGGACCCTCAGAGTTAATCAGCAAATTCAAAAATGCAATAAAAAATAATAAGCGCTAATTAGTCCAGCAATTGTACGCGATTAAATTTTGTTCATGAAAAAATAAACAAACATATATAAGGTGATTCAGAAGTTCAGGCTCACTATAAAAAATCAGTTATTCACATGAATATGGAAAGATATCATTTGACCGGAAGGTATAGAAATGAAATTGGAGAAGTTTTTTTCCCTGCGATGAAATTAGAATTAAATTGGAAGTAATATTTACATTTTAAATCACGAAATGGTTCTCAATTTAAGATGGGATGCGTCAAATGATGTAAGACCTTGAATGTAATAATGGCTTGGAAATATTCAAATTCTGTCCTCCTTTAAGAAGCCTAATCCTCAGACAAAACAAATTATTCGCTGTATTAACATAACTATCATATCTGACAGGGGGATAAAACATGAAACACAGAAATGTTGCTGTAAAATTTCGGCTCCTCATCTTATAAGTGAGGAGCCTTACAGAATCTCCCAACAATACCTCAGTAAGTATGTTGCAAAATTCCGCCAACAATAGATGGTATCTGAAGTTTTTAACTGTTAAATAGTTAACTACTAAGTTTGTAGACAATTCATCACTCATAATTGGGTTATTCACTCATCTGCAAAGATACAGTCGCTTTATTTATTAAATTACAATGTTGCAATTCACCCTGATGCTTGACTCAATTCGAACTAGCTAAGAGAAAATACTTTATAATTCTTGAATTAAAGAACAGAAGGAAATAAAAGTTTGTGAAAGCATTTACAAGACTGCAGATCTAGATTTAAATAATAGGTAAGAATGATTTATCAAGTTGTTAGATATTTTTTTAAAAAATTATGACCAGTAAGATATTATTGAATAAAGGTTATATTTCTCTTTAATATCTAATGAGTTTTAATAGATTAAGCCAAAATTTTCTTACTCAATCTAGGGAAATATATCAATTCTGTTTGATCATCAAAGTAATACCTAGATATTGCTCAGCATTTTGCTTTTGTAATTAATTTTACAAAAGCAAATTCATATAAAAATCAAATTCGTTTTCAGCATAATTTCAGTTCATGATCCTTTTATTTATTTATACACATTTGTTTATTCCACAGAAAAGGATTTATATCCTGATTTTTGTTAGAAAAAAAACGCGGTGTCTACGGAGTCAGCTTCCATACTCAAATGAAATGATAGCGCATAATCATATCGCCCAACGTAATAAGAATTCGAAGTGCATGCTTTTCGTTTCAACAATATTTAAAACCCATTTTACATCTAAAATATCATTGCGTAATTTTCAGATTTTTATGAAGAAAGAAAACTAAGTCTCACTATTAATAATACTATAATTATACTATAAACTAAAAATTTTTAACTTGTTAATGTACCAAATAAGTTTAATAGACTGAAAAGGCTCTTTCTACATTTTCTTACGAAGAAAATGTAGGCCAGGGATACATACGGTATAGAAACATGCTTGAAAATTCCGTGTACGATTTTGTGCGATGCGTTGATATTTATACCAAACTCCTGATTTAGCAATGATTCTTTGTGCAGTGAATTTGTTTTTCAAAATTTAAGTGCTCGAGAAAACTGACTATCAACTACAAAAAAGAATTTTTTAAAGTATTGAGCAGAATTTTAACGTAATTTTAAAGATTTTACATAACTTTTAAGTATTCCAGAAAATGCCCCAGCGCCATCTTGTCTGGTGTTTGGCGCTCATTTTGGAGGTGTGCGCAGCGGACTTGTGAATTTTTCAGCATTCGTGATGAGGATTTGATCCCTGATACGCCAAACGGGCCTGCAGATGTTGGCTGTTGCGTATGGTCCGGGTGATGGCAATTTCTTAGATAAAGCTTTAAAAGCTGAAAAAATTGTTAAATGTTTCATCCAGATTCTTGAGCCAAAAGAGGAAGAAATAGGGACACATATATCTACTCTAATAAATATATGTATACAGAGTGTTTAAAAAAACGTGGACAAAATGATATGGTAGATCCCTCATACAACAGGGATCAAAAATCACGTAGGAACAGAGGGTCGCAACTACGATCTGGAGTCGTTACAGGGATCTAAAATAAAATATAATACAAAAAAGAACGAACCATTACAAATCATTTTATTGATAATTACTAACTCTAATGCGACTAATGCTCGCCAGATGTTGAGCCTACAGAAGATGCTCAAAATTTTTGCCAGATGCAACGAGACAAGCCTGGCATCCACGTTGCATGGAACGGCGCATTTTCTCAAAGTTACCAGATGTATCTCGAACATATACTGTTGCCACAATAATTCGTCCTACCAAGTCTTCCGGCATTGAACAAGTGTTTCATACACAAGTTCTTTTAAAATTTTATTTCAGAAAAATTCAAAAGAGACAGGTCTGGTGATCATAAATTGGTCATGCGATTTGTTCACCATGACCAATTTAGTCGCCAGGAAAAGTAACCTGCAGATGTGCTCTGACGTCTGTGCTGAAATATGCTTTAGCTCCATCGTGTTGAAATCAAATGCGTCGACGAATAGGCATCGGAACTTCATTCAGCAGTTCTGGCGGAACCTCTTGCAAGAATGTTAGATGAATGGAACAGTTAAGTCTTTCTTAGATAATGTAAGGACCAAGTACCTCTTTCAATGCCAGCTCACAAATTAACGAAACATTTGCTCAGCTCGTGCTTGTATCGTAATGCCCTCTCGTGGTTCTAGTGTCCTCTACAGGCGTTTGTGACCCTCTGTTCCTATGTGATTTTTGATCCTCGTTGAATAACGGATCTACCATGCCATTTTGTCCACGTTTTTTTTGAAACACCCTGTAGAGTATAATAGAAAGATCCTATTTCTCATCTAATAGGAGAGAGTAAATGAAAATAAACATCTATCTTATGCTAAAGTTACACAGTTAAAAAAAATTAGAGACTGAATGATTATATAAAAAAATTAGAGGGCAAAATAAAAGAAAGAGTGTAACATTTTAACATATTGAAAGGATCTACAGTCTTCGGAAATAACTAGAAAGATTGTATAAAATTAGATTTCCCCTGCAAAAATAAGGGTTAATATAAGAAGAGTAAAAAAAAAGGGCCTGAATTTTAATTAGCTCGTTAAAAGCAAAGGATATCGGCAAATTAATTGCCGAGTTCCAAAAAAGATGAATTGGAAACAAAATACGGTACTAATAATTCAAAGTTGAAACATTCCAGTATAATTAAATATAATGTAGTCTTATTCGAGATGAAATGAAAGACTTTAGTCGCTAATGAAGAACTAGAGGAGAATTCTCTGGTAACTGGAGCCTCTTTCAAAAGTCAGTCAGGTAAAAATTGGGCAATTTCAATGCATCCAATGGCTTTAAAAAAATCTTAAAAAGTTTAATATATTTTGGAGCCCCAATAATTTTAAGGCTTATATTACAAATTTGCAATGCTTGAAATTACCTAAATTTAACTATTTTGCAAGGAATTGCAAAGAATAAGAAAGTATACGCCTAAAAGGTGGTAACAGAAACAACAAAATAACACAATGCAAAAACAATTCAAAATGCTATGTGCAAATTCAAAACAAAATATGATGTAAATCGTTTGTCAAGAGGTAAAAAGCTGTGAAATAAGAAAAAAAAATATTAGACCTCAAAGAAACTGGATTAATCATAGTCAATAACGAAAATAAAAACATTCCCCAAATTGCACATTTAAACCTTCGATATTCTCGTCTGGCAAACTGCCAAACTGTTTCATAAGATATTAAAAAATTCTGTATTATATAGAGTCAATTAACAAACCTTACTTCAATTCGAAAGTTATCGGTTTCCAGTCTTTATAATGATAGTGGATATGAATCGTTTTATGGATTTGCCATTTCATAAAATAATATCAAAATTTTATCAACTGAAATTTTTAAAAAAATTATATATCTTTTTCTGAAGACAATTGACAAACTGAAGACAATTTATGTCTTTCTATATATTGCTCTCCTTCCAGAAATCTACAGGAAGATTTAAAAATTCTGAAAACACTGTTATTAAAGTATTCTTTAGATAAAATTATTATCCGCAGTGATTTAAAAGCAAAATCAAATGTTTGGAGGCAGAAAGGCATTGACTATAGAGATGATTTAAAAAGAGATATGATCGAGCGTAATGATTTTATAATCATGAACGTGAGTGATTCTACTTTTTAAAGCTGTTAAAGAGTTGGCTGGATTTATCTAACAACCTTAAAAAATCTGATATTGCCTATATTTTAAGAGCAATTGAGAAAATGGATGATTATTTTGAGGAAATTCATCATTATACCGACTCTTTCTCAGTACTCATGGTGAACAAAAATTTATTTTCTTATTGTTAAGATCAAAGGAATGCTAAAATAAAAACCCAGAATAAAACTTCATTAGGTAAACACCCATATTGGTCAGTTGAGTAACGAGTATGCAACTTCTCTTACCTAAAAGGCAACTGAAAGTGAAACAATGGATTTTCTTTTCAAAATTTCTGTCATGGATTGAACTTAAAATGAGAAAATCAGTTATGCGGAAAGGAGAAACCACATAGAAGTTATCTAATAATTTAAGGTTTTTTTTAACCTGCTGTCTTCAGTGAATTTGAAAAGATTCCAAAGCGACTTTTATATAAATCAAATTACAACTACTCATGGTTGTTTCCCAACGTATCAAAGTCGTTCATTTGCAAAATCACCAGATTGTGAGAACGGTTCTGATGTGTGTACTCAGTCATCCTCATATACTTATGGATGACTGAGGTACACAAAGATACAAGCAAAATTCTTTCCTAATAATTATAGAACTTTGATAACTTTAGAATGAACTTAACATAAGATTGGAAAAACTGGTATCAGGAACATTGCTTAAAATATATGGGAAACTCTTTTGCATAATAATACTAAGAGAATATAATTTTTACATATTGAGATTTTGAGCAGTGTTACGTTTTGTTAAATATCATATATTAATTGCATACATGCTACTTTTTCTTATTATGAACAGCATTTTATATTATCTTTTATTTATACTATTATCTTATACTGTTCTCTTATTGTATTTTCTATTTTATATCCACTTGTATTTTCCTTTTTTTTATTTATAGTATACTTTAATTGTTATTATATCTTTTATTTGTTATTCTGCATTTTACTTTCTTATTTCATGTACTTTTTAAAATTCTGTTATAAATGTATATTTCTTAATTTCAAAATTCTCACTTATTATATATAAATTTTGTTTTGTATTATTTAAATTGTTTGAAGCTATAACATATGACGAGAATGAGAGTCCCTACTGCATCTGTTCTGATTATTTTCTATCTATGCCAGCTTTCATCCGGCTCTTTGTAACCTTTCAGCATACCTGCTTTGAATTGGTGGGGTTTCTCTACCTCGAAGACAAACATACATAATAATTACCCAGACATAGCCGGTTACTGCAAGCTACCTCTTGCTGGCTGAACACAGTCGAATAGACTTTTTCTATGTGTGACTGACTGTCATGTTCATTCATTGTCATCTACGCCGGCAATCAGTTTCCAGAATTAGAACAGTCTCTTAAAGAGGTCGAACTCCTCCCTCTTCACCATAGACACACTATGTCGAAACAATTGTGTGCTTGAAATCATCATTTTTTACTATCCACTTTCTTTTTAGCGAATGATGACTACCAGCCGCCAGTATCAGACGAATCCCGACCACCAATATTTCCCCTTTACCAGAGAAATCGAGATCCAAGTCATACCTAACTTACTTGTTAACTCACCAGAAGTTCCCAATAATTAATTCACTTTAACCTGGTGCTACATTTTCTCCTTTATTATTTGGCACAATAAACTCACCAAACTAAACATCCACTAATCAAACTCCAACTACTTCATTCTACATACTTAATTAAGTTTTGTCAAATTCTCCATTCCTGTCAAAACATGAGGCCACTACCACCAACAGGCAAACTTCACCCAAAACTTTTAATACTGCTTCACGCAAAAAAATCTCACCAAAGTTGAAGCCAACCCATTAATTTACTTCTCATTTATGTGACAAAAATATACTTTACCCATCCACAGGTGTATGTGAATCCTTCCATGTGGGAGAACCCTGCCCACAAATATTTTCAATATTTATTTTCATCCTCATATAATTTTTCCCAACAATTAGCTAATAATTCAATCTGATGTTACATTTTTGCTCTTAATTCAACACAATCGATTCTTCAAATTATGACAACACACTCTCAGACCTATTCAATCAAGCCATTAAACTAAGTTTAATAAAAATCTTCGTAAATGTCTATACTCAGCACTTAGCGGCCTCACCACCCACAACTTTCAATCTTGCATTCAGTAGAAAACTCACACCAAAAGACGAAAAAAACCTTGAAATTCAGTTTCCACTTGCTTACCATAATTATGCTTCACACAACCTTCTAGGGTTTTCTGTCCTTTTCTTTAGGCGAATCAGGCCCACTTATTTACCAGAAAAACCACAATCCTGGACCACTATTCCTTATTCCCGAAGCAATATAAAAATATCCTTTCTCCCAACAGAGCTCAAATCCACCGACTGCTCCGCAACTGATAACAGACTTTGCAGTCTCCACTCTATTCACAACTTCTGATGTTATTATTCCCCGTAGACCCACAATTAAAGCCACATTTTAAGATTAGGATTCGTTCCGTAATAACCTTCGCTTTGCTTCAAAATGCGGAGTAAATGAACCGTTAATTTAAAAATGGGGCAAGTCCATTTTTTGTTACTGAGAGATATCTAAAGCTTTGCGTTTCAATAAATTTAAAAATATTGGTAAGTATTAATAGATATATTTTTCGTGTTTTTTGGTAACAGATAATGTAAAGTTTATAATGCAATAGTATTTACAGTTCTGACTAAAAAAATAAGAGTTTTATTAATAAGAGTTTAAAATAAAAGTTAACTTAATTGGACTTGCCTTACTTTCAAAATTAATGAATTATTGTAAACATATATTTAATTGGGAAATATTTCAGTTGCATCGGCCTTTTTTTAATAATAAAGACAAAATAATATTCAAATTTTTATAAATATTTAATCATTTGATAAAAAGGGAAACAAAACAAAGGATATTTTTGTCTAAAATGTAACATAAGAAAAAATAATTCGGGGTTATTAAGAATGATATTATACATTTTTCAGTTTATACCCAGGTATAAATTCCACCAAATTCCAAAATATACCCAGGATTTTAAAATGTTCATGATGAACGGGAGTTATATATGGTAATAAATCCATCATGTTCTTGTATTTTTCAAATGTAATAAATCTCCTTTTTTCATACGTAAAAAAAAATTATATTTCTGATATTACTTGTTCTCCCTCGTTGTGTTGACAAACCGATAACTTTAATTTAAGTCTTTTTCTCTGAAGTTTTGTTATACATTTTGTATGGTGCATCCCTTGGAAATCTGATTTAGTTGACCAATTTGCGGTTTCTGCATCGGTTATTTTTCTTTCTTTTTAGAATCGCTTTCTCCAGAGGCTGGGTTGTAAATAAATTTACGCGTTTCATTTCAGGTACTAAAAATTTATTATGGTTTCGACAATATCGTATTATTTTATAGTAATTCTGGGGAATATGCAAGAAACTCGTTTCTGGATTAGATAATTACTGGATAGTTTCACTCCAAAATCACGATTAGAGTAGAAAGGATTGTTCTGACAATAAAAATTTATGATCAATGATATTTATTTCATCGTCACTGAACTGAGCAATCGGTGATGGAAGTAAACATACTATTATCTAAACACAAAATTATGATATACTTTTTATTATTTATGAAAATTATTTATTATTTATTTATTATTTATGAAAAACCATCAATTTTCAGTACCAAAAAATAGATAAATAGAATCTCCTGAGATTTCAGACATGATGTCAAAAGGATGAAAGACAATCTAAGATTGAGACTTGCATAAATAAACTTGAATTTGCTTGAAATTGCACTTTCAAAATAAACAGAATTTCAATACTTTTAAGAACTAAAACTTCCATCTCCAAAAAAAACTAGAATCTAAATTTTTTCATTCATAAAAAGATTATAAGTTTTATCTATAACTACCATTATCTCTATTTTCTTTTTCAAAAATGGACTTGCCTTATTTTCAAAATAAAAGGCTGAAATCAAACCAAACTAAACCCAAAACAACTTAGAGTCGGTATGGCTAAAGGTGGTTAAAAAAAAAGTCAGAGAAAATTCTTGTGTCTGTGCAGTTCTACAAGGAAAAGTATTTGAAAAGGCGATTTTTTCGAACCGGTAAATGCAGTTGTTAATGCAGTTTCAACTACAATATTTTCCCCAGTTATAAATCAATAGAATTTTATGATAATGAAACAAAAAAGAAAATGGAGAAAAACGTTGTTGAAACTATATTAACGACTTCATTTACTGGTTCGAAAAAATAGCCTTTTCAAATACTTTCCCTTGTAGTACTGCACTAAAAAAAGATTTTTTCTAATTGGTTAACTATATGCATGATTTGCAAGGGATGCATCTTACAAAATGTTCAACAAAACTTCAGTAGAACGAGACTCTGAATTAATTATCGATTTATCAACACAGCGAGGAAGACCAAGTAATTTCAGAAATATACAGTAAAAGCTCTTTATTCGCGGGGTATACGTTCCATAAATATGCCGCGAATACTGAAACCGTGAATTTAATGGGATTATAATTTATATGGGATTATAGGGGATACGTTCCTAGGTGACAAAATAAAACAAAAAAATATATTAAAAAATCAATTTAATTGAAGTTTTTGAACATTTTGATTAATTATCTTAAGGCTTAGGCAATAGTTTGAAGAATTTTGTAATTTTCTCTAGCTCGGCAGTTTTTAAAAGCCCCTTCCATTCAGACTGATACGCAGCAGTCGCATTAGCCATTTGCCTCTTAAAAACAAGACTTCGTTCTATAGACGGATCAATGTTCATAAAGAAATTGCATAGCTCATTTGTCATTCTTAAACCTTCACTAAGATTTTTCAAATTAAATGTCACATTTCCAGTGCTTGTTGAATCCTCTTCTTCAATGGACTGTGAATTTCCTCCAAGGCAAACCGCCTTGGAGGTCAAATCTTCATCTTGCGATTCAAGCAATTCCTGAATTTCACTTGATTCTATCTGTTCAAACCAATCTCGTCCTATTCCATTTGCGATTTCGGCTACGTTTGCAGTCAAAGTTTGAACTTGCACAGATTCTTCGTCATTTTCCGCAGTCAGGGCAGGCCACAGGTTTTTCCAGCATGACTTCAATGTGTGTGGCTTCAGTTCTTCCAATGATTCTTTTATGTTTGCGATGCATTTTGTTGTGTCAAGTTTCTTCCAGCATTCCATAACATTCATATGAGGATTACATTCCACATCATCCAATATGATTTTGAAGGTTCGTCTAATGTAATAGAGCTTAAAAGCCTGGATTATTTCTTGGTCCATAGGTTGAAGCAAAGCCGTCGTGTTGGGAGGTAAAAATGTCACTTTTATATTTGGATGCATAGTTTCAAGTTCGTTAGGATGACCTGGTGCATTGTCCAAAATTAGAAGTGCTTTAAAGTCTAAATTCAGTTTTTCTTAAAGAAATTTCAACTTCAGAAACAAAACAATTCCGGAACCAGTCACAAAAAATAGCGCTTGTAACCCCCGCTTTCTTATTAGCACACCAAAACACTGGCAGGTTGAATAAAGAAATCGCGAATAAAGAAATTTTTAGCCTTCGAATACAGGAATTAGGTAGCATTTTTTTAATCCGCGATTAGTGAAAACGCGAAAAAAGGAAGCGCGAATAAGTAGCTTTTACTGTAATTTTTTTTATGTATTAAAAAAGGAGATTCATCACATTTGAAAAATACTAGAACATGATGGATTTATTACCATATATAACTCCCGTTCATCATAAACATTTTAAAACATTAAATTCTGAATAAAACACTTAAATTATCAATTATTTCAAGAAATTTTATATGTCACCTTAAAGTGTAAAATTTTCTCAACCATTCGATACATTATAATAGCAAAAATGAGGAAAATTGAGAGTAAAAAAAGAATTTCAAAAATAAACCTTTGATGATGCTCGTTACTCGAAAAAAACTGAGCAACTAAGTTATAAAAATAGTGAATGAGAAATAATGAAAAAATGTGTGTATATATACACACACACACACACACACACACACACACACACACACATAATCTATAATAATAAAAGCAAGTGTAATGTGTCTGTCCATTTGTCTGACCGAGCTCTCCAGCCAAATCTATCGCACGCAGGGACCTGGAATTTTTTACACGGAAGCACAAAGGGGCTGGCCACCAGACCTCGAAGCCCGATTTTCGATTTTTGAATTAGAAAAATTTTAAAAAAATTATTTATAAAACTTCTTCTCGAGATCGCTGCTCGCCGATAGCTGATTCCGGGGTTGTACCAGCTCCTTTTGAGAAACAATTCTGGCGACCATCTTTTGGAAAATTTTCCGTTTTTTTTTATTGTACTGACACAAATGTTATATCATTGGAAAGAGCTTTAAAAAATAAACATCTTTTTCGCTTACGGCTTTTTCTTAATTTCAATATCTTCTGAGATAACAGCAACTTTCGAATTCATATATCCGTTGGAAAAAAAAAAAATCAGACGGTTTTTTTTTATTGCACTGACATAAATGTTATATCGTTTTTTTTTTCCTTTTTCTTTCTATCTACGGGGAATGTAGTGGGGGGGGACCAGTCTACATGTCGTACGCTACTATTCGTGCGCCCCGATTTTCGATTTTTGAATTAGAAATATTTAAAAAAAAAACTATTGTTTTTAGGATTATTTCACGTGACGTCATAGTTTCTCTACGGACAGAATCCGCTGTTTGACGTCATAAATTCGTTTTTCATTTTCGGGAATGGTTTTTACTGTAGCAAATTGGCAACAGTCGTGCAAGTATACAGCGTTTGCTGCGTTTGCTTCATGATTGCGTTGCTACTATTGTGATTTGTTGCTATCATTTATTTTCAACTCATTAAATCGATTTATAACAATTCATCTCTTTTTTGTAGCTTTAGTTTGCTGTTTTGATGACACATTAATTTTTTTTTCAGAATTGCATTTTTTATAAAGTTTTTGTTTCTTAATTTGCATGATTGTGTTGCTATTATTGTGATTTGTTGCTATCATTTATTTTCAACTTATTAAATCGATTTATAACAATTCATTTGTTTTTTGTAGCTTTAGTTTGCTGTTTTGATGACACATTAATTTTTTTTTTTCAGAATTGCATTTTTTATAAAATATTTGTTCTTCAGTTTTTGTTTCTTAATTAGCATTTTTTTTATAAACTTTTTGTTCTTCCGTTTTTGTTTCTTAATTAATATTAATCACGGTTTTTTTGACTCACTGATATTATTATTTGTTTTCAAATAACGTTCGATTGTAACAATTGATTTCTTTATTCTAGCGTTAGTTTGCTGTTTTGACGATACATTAAATCGATTAGTTACAATTCATTTCTTTTTTGTAGCTTTAGTTTGCTGTTTTCATGACACATTAATTTCTTTTTTTTTTTCAGAATTGCACTTTATAAACTTTTTGTTTCTTAATTAATATTAATCATGGTTTTTTGACTCACTGATCGTGTTGCTATTATTTTCAAATAACGTTCGATTATAACATTATTATAACATAACATTATTTCATTGTAGCGTTTTCTTCAGTTTTTGTAATCATTCTTCTGTTGGTTGCTTAACTTTTGCTTTTCAGATTTTAGAAGAAATATGCCGCAGCCCCCTCGAAAAAAGAAATGTTTGGAAAATAAAAAGCGACAAGAAAGAGAAAGAAGTCGAAGAAGGAGACAAGAAGAAACCACCCCAGAAAGAGAATCAAGACAACGACAGGATGCAGAAAGAAGTCAAAGAAGGAGACAAGAAGAAACCACCC